>PVIH01013294.1:0-59159 GCA_004025045.1 Sigmodon hispidus
AGGGATGGAAAAAAAAATTCAGAGGGAAAGATGAACACAAAGAAAATATAGGTGTAGCAATCTTATTTGTATGTCTACCCTTGATAAGCCATGCTTATCATTCTTATCCTCTATATAGTTATTGTTAACTCTTCCACATTTTAAATTCTTTTTACTGTGTTTTTTTTTAATAAATACAAAATAAAGAAAAAAAAAAAAACAAACCCAACTACCAATATCCTTATATCAAATGCCAACTATACATGGAAAAAGGAAGCATAGTTATGCTTCTTATTTTCATTGATAAGGCTAGATTAGAGTGTGTAGATGCTCAAGTCATCATAATAAAGTTCTTTAATATCTCACCCAAGGGATTGTGGAGGTTTGGGAGTGGCCTATCTCTGTTCCATGTATAAAGTGGTAATGATATGGCCAGGAAGGTTTGTTCTTTCAAACCTTCATCTGGATGACAAGTACATGTAGGCCTATTTCTCATCACAAGAAGCAAAAAGAGAAAAACCATAATTAGGCAGAGATCCTAAGCATGCTGGAGAGATAGAGATGATTATATTTAGTTTCTGCTCCCAGTCTTACTTGGCGTATATCACTATTGCTCTCTCAGGGAATGTACAAATAAGCAGTGAGTGAGTCTGTAACTGTTAGGGAGTAAATTACCCATGAACATATCAAACATGGAAATATTATTATATTATCATAATATTGAGCATTATTTTTGTAGGGCTGTGGCTGTTTCTTGTTCTGTCTTCCTATTACAGAATGTGGAATATATAATACCAGATCTATGGGCTTCATTCTTGATCATTCTGTGACAACTTTGCAGTACTGAACTTCTAATGGACCATGGACATGTTTTTTATGTGTGCACTTGAAGTTCTTCATGGGACATTTATTCTGACATGTCAGTTTGATACACTATAGGGAAGGCAACTGCTCTGTGCTCAGTGATGTTTTTTAGACCTGCTGACAGTTATGAGCAAATTTCCTTAGGGCTAGGGGTGTGATGACACTTGAAGGGGGAAAAAGTAGAACATCAGTACCAGGATTTGCTTTGGCACATCTGGAGAGAGACTGGATAGGAGGATAAAATTGGAATTCTTCAGGGAAGTGATGCTAATCAGAGCAAAAGTAATCTGACTTTGATATCCAAGAGAACACTGGAACTATGAAAACTTTCTGAGGAAGACAAAACAGAGCAGTAGCAGGAGAAATTGATTTTAGGAATGAATTTGAGAGAGAGAGAGAGATGACATTGTTTGAGGAGAATTGATGGGGCGAAAGCATCCAGTACCATGATATAAGTTATGATTTAACAGGGTGGGATCTTTGGTATCTTATTTCATGTGAGAAGTGTTACAGTTCAGAAATTTCAACAAAGATGGAGATAAACTCTGAATCTCTTGGATGGAGTAAGTAATAGCTCAGTGACATAGTGAGAATGATGAATGAGAAATATGAATAAAATTTTTAAAATCACATTTGGTTTCAGTCATCCAGTACACTAATAGGGCATGTACTTCTAAAGAGCCTTAGAAATTCTTATTATATAATTGGCATTTTAATTAGCCTGTACTGTTCTAAAGTAATGTGATTGCAATATGTACATGAAAACAAGATTGGTTTGCAGTGAATTAATCTGTACTTTCTTCAGTAAATTCAAGATAGTACCCTGTGCTGTGTATATATAATTATCTGGGGGTCCTGTGTCCAGGGATCTTTGGCAGTAGAGGAATCAGAAACCTTGCATATGTTCATGAGCTTTCCTATAGGTGGCTTAGTTATGTCATTCTGTACATGTTTTTGTTTGTTTGTTTCTTTTGCACAAACTAAATCTTCTCTTGTTTAATTTAATAACTTTGATTTAAATATTTTATGATGCACTTTAAAAAGTTTATTTGCATCATAAGGGGTGACAGTAGAGAAAATGGAGGATAGCCTGACTTCACAGGATGTATTCTGTCTTCACTGAACTTGATAAAGAATGGAAAACTGTTGTTAAAGTGTCATTTAGAAAGACAATCTATTGGAGTATTTTTAAAGCATGATTAATGTTAAATCTTAAAAAAAATGCTGTTTTGTGCATTGGCATGCCTGGATTGTGTTCAGAGTGTATAGATTCCTCTGTGTTTGTACCCAGAGTCATGAACAATTGTCACTATGAGGGCTTTCAAGTTAAGAAACAATAAAAAAAAAAAGAAGAAAGAAGAAAAAATGAGAAGCAAGAATCAGGATTGAAGCATTTAATATAAATTGCCAGCTCTGATATGACTCACCAGCCAAATGAGAAAGAAAGTGAAGTGTTGGCGTGGGTGGAGGGTGCCTCAGCAGGGAGTAGATAGGATATTTTTATCAGAATGCACACATTGAGAGTCTACTCCGTACATGGTTGCCAGTAAGGTCAGCATCAAGTGAGTTAGTATGTATAATGTATTCAGCCCTCTCTCCACGGAAAGCTTAGGATCTAAGATATAAATTGAGACAAGAATGACACATGACACAGATGGATACAAATTACCCTCAAGCTGGATGGTAAAGTTTAAGCTTGAAATATGGTTATGTGTATAATGGGGCAAATGCTTACATCTGCTGTGTGCTAGGGATGTTAAGGACTACATCTTTTGTGAAGTCAGGAGTCAGTGTTACTCTCTAGACCAGGGTTAAAGTGGAAAGTAACTAGTGACACTCAATAGTGACAGTCAACTGATCAGTTGATTTATATGACCTGAAACCAACAGTTGCAATGAATAAAATCTATAATCTAATAGATGTTAGTGTGTTTAATTTTTCAGGTCTTACCTTTTGTGTTAGTTAGAAGTAGAAAAACAGGTGAAGTCGTAGAGATGCTCTGCAGTTATCCCTAGGGGAGAATCAAGAATCACCATAGGATGGAATAGCAGTAATTTATAAAAACAAGAAACTGAACTTTGTTCATGGGCTTCAGGGCTGGCCCAGCAGTGAAGAGCATTCTTATTCTTTTTTTTTTTTTTTTTTTTTAACTTTATTTATTTATTTATTTGCCTTGGTGTTTGCCTGGAACTGGAACTACAGACAGTTGTTAGCTGCCATGTGAGTGCTGGGAATTGAACCCGGGTCTTTGGAAGAGCAGCCGGTGCTCTTAACCGCTGAGCCATCTCTCCAGCCCCGAGCCTTCTTATTCTTGTGGAGGACAGCAAAGATGCATCATCACGCAGCTCACAACTGTTGGTAACTCCTACCCCAGGAGATCTAGTGCCCTCTTCTGGTCTTTGTGGTCTTTCTTCTTCTTCTTTTTTGTATTATTGTGAATGATTTATTAAGAATCTTCTTCTTAATTTATCATTATGAATGAATAAGTCACATTTTCTATCCTTGTATATCCTTATTCAAGGTCCCTTCTCCCTCCCACCACATCAGGTCATTCTCTCTTCTCCACATCTCCCCATCCCCACCATGGACAGGCAGTCCCAAGGTCTTTCATGGACATATTACACACAAACCTTGCCCTCTCTGTCTTTGTCTCTGTCTCTCTGTCTCTGTAACTCTGTCTCTGTCTCTCTCTTTCTCTCTCTCTCACACACACGCAATCATACAGACATGCATAGAAAAAATAACAAATGTAAAATCTATTCTAAAACCAATCAATGCACCTTGTGTCTTATTTACCTTTCTTTGTGACAATTATGAGCTAATGTCTTATATAGATGTTTCTAAATTTAGATTATACTCTGGAATAACATAAGCCTAGATAATTACTTATTCCCCCTCAGTCCAGAAAAAACTTCTTTCCTGCATGTAACAGTCTCATACAGAGTAGTGTAGGGAAGCAATTGATACTTTGAACATGTTGCAGACAGATAACATCCAAGCTTTATTTTTAGCATCGCATATAATTTTCTGCCCTGATTCTGACACTTCCATGCTGTGTAACCTTGAACAAACAAACAAAAACATTATAGAATATAAGTTTCTATTGTGGCCAACAAGAGCACTACTCACTTCATAATTTTATAAGAGAAGAAAAGAGCAAAATACTTTGTAAAGCACTGGTATATCTTCAAAGAGTGTTTTTATTCATCTTCCTAAATTTAATTATTTGGATCATATTTGTTGAGTATCAAGTATATGTCATCATTCAACGCACTGAATTCCGTCAGAGGCCCAAACAGGTTCCTTGTGTTGTAGTTTTTCATTTTAGTAAGCAGGACAGATCAGTCAGCATAGGAAAGAACGAAGGTACATGGCAGGTAAGTGAGTGATAAATGCTTTGAGAAAATCAAAAGTAAATGTAAAATAAGAAAGAATGAGTAATGGGAGAATTAGACGTTAGATATTTGTCAGTTTACATGGGACTGTTAATATTAATCTTATTGAGACACTGACATTTTAACTAGGACTTGAGGTTGTGGAAATCATTCTAAGGATGGCTGCAAGGTAATTTGCACCCCAGGATAGCAGGCATTGCAGGCTATTTAAAGGGTAGACAGAGTATATATTTAGGGAAAGGAAGCCAAGATGATGGAAGGCAAGATTGACAGGAGTTGAGTTCATATGAGGATTACACAGATCAATCAAGACTCTATTGGCCATTATCAGAACCTTAACATTTACTTCTTAGTGAAATGTTGCATCATTGTAGTGTTCTCAGCATCAAGTATGGCCTGCTTTGATGACATTTTATGAAGGACACTCTTGTGTGTTTTAATGACATGCTTGGTCCAGAGCAAAGATAGAAGCAGTGGAGGAGTCATGGAAGTATCACAGACCAGAGAGAGACAGTGGTGGCTGAGTTCTGGAGAGGCATCAGGATCTCTTGTATATTTTGATGGAAGTGTCAACAGACTTCATGAAATGGATGTGTGTGGAAGAGGAAGGTCAAGGACAATCACAAAGAATTGGTCCAATCATTTGTAAGGATCATAAAGACAAATGATTATTGTTATTTTAAAATGTATGGCATCTTGATTTATGCAGCTCAAAAGCAAAACCCAAAACAAACAACAACAAAACAGTGAGCATATCTGTATTTTTACATTCTTAAGGAAATGTGTTGATTTTGTTTCTGGTTATGGTATGTGCTGAATAGGTACTACATAAATTCTAGTTGTACCTCTAAAAGATACAGAGATAATTCTGTTCAAAGAAAATAGTAGGCAGATAGTAAGCCTGTGATGGAAATCTTTTGCTCTGCTCCAGGATGTAAGTTTGGTTCTGCCTATTCATCCTCTTTAATACCTGGCTCAGGCACTCTGCTTCAGACACTCTCCCAGATCAATATGGATGCCACAGCCTTTGTGATCTCAGACAATGTTCTGCATTAGGAGTGCTGAGGGATATGTGACTTCATTGTTCTCTGGCTACATAATTGTCTAGCTGATGGAAATGGACAATGAGTGAAATTACCTGACTAAATAAATCCATGAACATCTGTCTAAACTTTATTTTCCCTAGGCAAAAGGCATTTCAACTTTTCTCTCTATGTGCTGTTACATCCTTAGGAACTAAAAAGAACTGCCACCATGCTTCCAGGAAATGATACATTTTATTTCTGTATCAGACTTATATCCCTGTGAAGGTTTACAGATGGGATATATAAAATCCTTCCCACTGAAAGAGCAAACACTATTATTTCTGGGAGGACCAAAGGAAAAATGAATTATGTAGCTCATTTTTTCTTGTTTTCCTTTCATAATCCACAAGTAACAAATATAAGCAAAACATCAAGGTTCAACAGTTGTAAATAGAGTACAGAGCTGGAGTTTCAGTTCTAGGCAGGATCTGTGGGTGGGGAATGTCAGGGAACAAATGGAATAGCTTGATTTAGCTGTAACTGTCTCTGAGCTGCAGTCTAGATGTGTTGTTATGGAGTGAGTTGCAAAAGCTCATTGACAGTAATTCTCTACCTTTCCAGCAAAGCCTCACAGTTCCAAGTTCAGCATTCAGTGAAGGCAACCATGGGGTGAAAGTCTTTGATCTATGAGCTGGGGTTGTAACACAGCTGCCTTTGAAAAGGACCTGGAAAGCTGGGATAACAGCTTAAAAGAAAGACTACCAGGACTGGCAGGAACAAGCAGGGCTGAGCAGGTGGGAATCATTTTTCCAGTAAAACCTAAACACATTAATTTAAAATCTTAGACAGTGGTAAATATATTTTTTTGTGACAATTAGAAACTCAACTTTAAATTGGGAACTATCTAGTACTTTGTAAAAGTTTATCTGATCACCTGCCCTGATCAAGCTATTCAAAATCTCAGAATGATTAGGGGAGAGGCCCTGAAGCCCCAACCGTATTTCTGGAGTAATTAATCATTGATGGCTTTTTGTGTGGGAGATTCACTCTGCTTCAGCAATGTGTCTGCTGGCAGCTTGCCTATACTCCAAGTAAGTGGCCACACACCCATGTTTTTATAGGGAGTTCTTTTATCTATCTATCTATCTATCTATCTAGCTATCTAGCTAACTAGCTATTTATTTATATTTTATTTTTATGAACAAAGAAGTCACACTTTCTTTTTTTTCTTTTTTTCTTTTTATTATTATTATTATGAACAAAGAAGTCATACTTTCTAACCTTGTATATCCTTATTCAAGGTCCCTTCCACCTCACACCACATCAGGTCATTCTCTCTTCTCCACAACTCCCCATCCCACCCCTGGTCAGGCAGGAGGCGGTCCCAAGGTCCCACTGTCCCAATATTGCTTAGTTCAGCCTCTGAACTTGTGAGGCTATCAGTAACTATAAAAGGAAAATGTGTAGCTGGGATACAGGTATTTTTTGTGGCTCTAGGGGGACATTAGTGGGAGGCATGGAGGATGGATACTATCCATACGTACTATATAAACATGAATTTTCAAAGAATAATATTATTATTTATAATAAAAAGGAAGAACAGCATTAGTTAGGCAAAGAATACTGACTTTCTCTAGAATCCTAATATTATATTTATTTCTTATTTATTTTTTCCTTTGGTTTATTCATTACTCTCAAACATCTAGAAATTTTATTGTTACTATTAAACTTTTTTCCTATAATTTTTATACCCAGGCATAGACTTTATATCTAAGGGGTTTTCCTTTGTAGAATTTCAAATCTTGTAGAGTTCTCCATATAGTCTTATTATTATAGTAAGAAGTCACTGCTCCTCCTTCTACTCTAGCCTGCTCAACCCTGTCTACCCTACCTTTCCCTACGATACTATCCCTTTCTCCTTTCTGCAATTTCTTTCTCCTCTTGACTCTCTCCTTTCTTATTCTTTGTTTTTGAAGTTACAACCACGCTACTCTTTAATAAATAGATGAAGAGAGGGTCTGACTTTTCTTCCTAAAAGAGAAGCATACATTGTAAGTAAGGAGGTGGCTTGGGATGTATCAGTGTGTTTTCTCTTTAGCTTCCTGCTTAGTGTCTTTTGTTGGTTTTGATCTCCCAGCTCTAATCAGTCTTTGGTTGTCTACATCTCCCTTTACTGATCACCTGTCTTCTATTTCCTACATCAACTGGTGGCATTTTTGTTTACTATTTCCATCTGTACATACTTTAAGGGCATGAATTTATTCACTTAGTTCTTTACCCTGAAAAAACCATGGTGACACATGCTACATTCTTAATCTTTTACCAAAGATAGTGAAGAATATTAGGGGCATTAAGCATCTTTTCCTTTCTGGTTTTCATTAGAGAAGGAAAACATGAATAAAAGGATGAAAAAATCATTAATTTGTTTATCTCTGTATATACTTGGGAAATTATGAAGATACAATAATTTTGTAATTAATTTGAGGCAGTTCAGCATCAAACTTACCATATATATTATATGTAGATGTATATATATACACAAACACACACACATAGACACATAACATATGTTTTTAAGAACAAGGTGGTAAATTTGTATTTATTTTTATACTCTGTGTACATATGTGTGGATGCATATATATGTATATTTGAAAAACAGAACGACCATAGCTGTAATACTAGTCACCATTTCTTTTATCTTATTAAATAAAATTTTGAAAGGCCTGAAGAAAACATATTTTGTACATCTATGTCATGTAGCTTTTCAAGAATGTGTTTACTATTTCTATTTTTTCTCTTTTTGAAAGTAAATCTTTTTTCTCACGCAGTATTTCTTGATTATAGTTTTCCCTCCCTCTACCGTTCCCAGTCTCTCCCCATCTCTCTTTCATATGGATGCACCTTTTCTTTTGCACAATAGGATTTCCTTTAGAAACAATAGATACCCTTTAGAATCCTGTTTCTAAAGGACAAAATAAAGTAAAATAAATACAAAAACTAAAACAAAAACTAACACATCAGGATAAGACAAAACAAGTAGAAGGAAAAGAGCCCAAGAAAAGGCACAACAAACGAAGATGCTGAGACCCACTTTGCACACTCGAGAATTCCATAAAATACTAAACTAGAAGCTCAAGCCATGGTATACACTAAAAGGACTGTAGGTAAAAGAGAAAAATACATAAAGAAAGCCCTAGCACACGTGTGAGATAAGGAGCTTCCAAAGATTCTTAAGGACAAATGCTGGAAGCAAACGCTGTATATCTATTTAGATAGCAACATGAAAGTCATATTTTATAGAATGTACTTTAATTGTGCAGCTAGGATGTAGGAATCTTCATTATTCTATATTCTCAAGTGTATGCGACTGACTTATAATTACTGCATAGCATATACAAATAGTCTTATAAAGGCACAATTCAAAAGATCAATAATAAAATAAATGTAAGGTCTTTATGCTTTCTTTTGTGTGATTTTATGTGGTGATACAGATTGAGTCTTAGTCTTTGTGCATGGTAGGCAAGTGGTGCTCTATTAGTGTGCTGAACCCGCACACCTGCACTCTTTACCTTATATTACAGTAGTGCTTATGAGAACTCAATATGAAACCAGAGGAATGTACTTCAGTGTATCTTTAGCTATGTTTAACTTTTAACTTTGGATAAGAGAGAATATAAATACAATAACATCTACTTCATAAGGTGATGATGGAGGTAAACTTATCCCAGCAGAGCATATTGTAAAGGCTTAATAAGTTGTAAATTTCTTTTCTTATCTCACATTGAGTATTCAGCTGATATGACGAATGCAGAGTTGCGACTTAAGTTTCTGAAAGTTCCTAATTACATATTAGCTATAGAGTATTCATAATATTTTCCAATGTACATCCAGGCAACAGCATACAGAAGTATGTGTTGAAGTTAATTACTTCAGGAGCTATCTTCTTTCTTTTTCTGTTCCTTTAAGCTGAAGTTATTGTTGAGGAGAAAGTGATACTATCATCAAATGAGAATATCAATCAGCTCCGTGCCACTGTGTTATGAGTACAGTTTCTTCTTGAGCCTGATCCAGGAGATTCGGGGAAAGATAGCAACAGCTTTATTATTGCCAACAAGGCTCTGCATGCGTTCCTCTTTGGAGTGCTAGAGTTGAAAAACATTGGATTATTGAGTGTGAAATTTCAGCTCTACTTTAAACAAAGTAAACACTCTTAAATCCATGGTTTTGAGCACTTAAATCTAGACCTTCATCATTAAGGATCTTTAACCCCTAAGATGATTAATTTAGCTTAGCATTTGTCATCCCAAAAATTTCCCTACCTTTAATAGATTCCAGTTTATTATTGATTAGAATACACTATCCAGCAAGAAGGAAATCCAAATGAATTCTCTATCTCAATGTTGTTCTAATAATGACATAAGTAGGTGATGACAGAAAGCTGAAAGAAGAAAGTGAATCTTCCTGTAGCTTTGCATAATTCTATGATGAGCTGTTTACTTATCTGTTGTTGCATGCCTATGTGTATGTGCCTACATAAAGGTTTGAATGTATGTGGAGACCAAAGACCCAAATTGGATAATTTTTTAGATGTAGTCCACCTTTGATTTTTAAGATCTTTTTTCCTGTCTTTCTTTGACCTGTAGCTCAGCAAATAGTCTAGGTGGTCTAGTCAGTAAGGCATACTGAGATTTCCCATTTAACCCTAAGTATATGCCTGTTGTATGCTACCTAGTAGGATTCATTGCAGAAGGTATTTTTCCCCTCAATTGTTTCTCTCCTTGTTTGGAAACAAGATGAGTGAGCCTCGAGCTTGCTCATTCTGTTAGACTGGCTGTTAATCTAGTGTCAAGGATCCTCCTATCTCCATTTCCCAAGTACTGGGATCACGTTTTCATACCACTACATCTGGTATTTACGTAGGTGCTGGACAGAAGGACTCTGATCCTCATGCTTATGTAGTAAGTACTTATTGACTGAACTATCTCCTTAAGCATTGAAAAACCACTTTTTAAAGTAATCAGAAATGTAGACCGAGGTAGTATTATGCAGGTTTAAAGAAAAGATTATGAATGTTGGGTAGTGTCTTTTAACTTATATACCTTTGGCATTAGCAACACCCAAGAGTTGTGTATCTTAAAACATTAAGATCTTCAGTGTATTCTGATTTGTAAACAATTAAGTATAAGTCTTCTTTAGATAAATTTAATTCTCACATGTTGTATATTCAAATTATTTCTTATTATTATGTATATTGAAGCTAAGTAAAACTTTATGTCAACGTAGTTTTTACATTTGCATCCTCTTTACTCAGCTGTTAACCCAGTTCCTATCAGTGGCTCAGCATAACTGGGACTAAAAAACTGTAAGCTACTATTATATCCAGCTGTACTTCATCTATTGTAGCTGTTTCTTTAACTGACCTTTGAACCCTTAGATTGGTAGCCTGGTGTGTTTGCTCAAGATTTCATCTTTAACATCTTGATCATTGGCAGAATTACTAACATCTCTTTCCAGAAGAATAAATGTTGTGTCTCAGAAACAATCCAGGTTCTGTGCTCAGGCCTAGGCTGAGTAAGTCACAATTGGTTGATTACACAGTGCCTTGAGGGCTGTAAATGGCATGTGACATCACATGCACCTTGCCTCAGAGGAAGCATTCTCTGCCTCAACAAAGGCAGGGGATGGCTTTGTGTTGTTCTTAGTAAGCCCTTGGTAGATATTTGTTAATTGCATCAAATGGAACTAAATGGTTCTAGTAAACCAATGCAAAGCAATATGTGCCAGGTCTCCTCTGGTTCTCTCCTTGGATTTCTTTCAGTGTTACTTTGGGAAGGCCTGTGAGTTTAACTCCCTAGGCAGAGTAAATTGAATCTACAAGTTAGATAAAGACTTCAAAGGAAAATTAAATACATTCCCTCTTCTTGATCTAGGTGCCATTTCTGAAGCTGGAAAAGTCTCCCAAAATATTGTTGTCAGAAACATTCCCTATAGCTATTTCAAAAACTTATGAGTCTCCTGCAGTCAGACATTATCACATGGGACTATGCCCTTGAGCCTAAGTCTACTTTTAATGTATTTCTGTAGGCTGTCCAAGAGGCCAAAAGCTTCAATTATTTTTTTAAAGGTGGGGATTGATGGAAAAATTATAATTGAAAATATTTTAAGACACAATGTGATGGATTAATATACATAAATAAATAACCTGGAATGGGAAAGTCAAGTCAATTTACATATCTATCACTTCACACATTTTGTTAGGACATAAAGCTCATTCTTTTAATAATTTTGAAAAAGTTACCAGTCTTACTGTATTATTGTCATTTTGAGATTTTTGGGATGTTTATATAATATTTTTGAAATTGCTGCATTAATTACACTCTCTTTTTTTCTTTTTTTCCTTCTTTATTTTGTATTTATCAAAAAAACAGTAAAATGAATTTAAAATGCAGAAAAGTTAACAATAACTATAAAGAGGATAAGAATCATAAGCATGGCTTATCAAGGGTGGTCCTAGCATCCACATGGCAGCTAACAACTGTCTGTAGTTCCAGTTCCAGGCAAACACCAAGGCAAATAAATCTTAATTACACTTTCATCGAAGAATATTATAGTTTCTTTTTTTCAGTATCTTTACTACATGATATATCCTGTGTGTTTGATACTATCCATTCTACTGGCTGTGGAGGCTATATCTTTGTATTGTTTTTAATTTCTTTGATAATTAGTGATGTTGAATATTTTGTACTATTACTTTTGGCTATCCATGTCTTCTTTGGAGAATGTATACTCCATTATTCCTCTCATTTTCTCAGAACTGTTTACTTCCTTTTCAAAGTGTTTCCATATTTCTGGGAATAAACATTTTATCTGATGTGCACTTTGCCAATTGTTTCATCTCATTTTTGTTTGCATCTTTAATTAGTTTGGTTTGTTTCTGGGTCCTCTTTTCTGTTTCATTGTTTTGTCTGTCTTCAAGGTAACACACAGCTGTTATTATTACTATAATCTGTAGTATAATTTTAGGTCAAGTATTCTGATTCATCCAGCTGTGTGCTTATTCTTTACCGTAATTTTAGATATTCTTTTCTTTGTGGTTCCATATGAATTCTTGGATTTTTTATTTAAATTTGTGAACTACAGCATTGGAATTTTGATGAGTATTGTATTAATTGTGTAAATTAAACTTGGTAGTTTAACTATTTTCATGATTGTTTTTAAAGTATTTTTTAAAATTCATTTGGCAGATTAACCACCAATCCCCTTTTCATCCTTCTTCCAGCTCCCCACTCCCAGCCTTTCTCTCCCAGCTCACACTTTATCACCTCCTCTGAAAAGGTAAAATCATCCTTAGTGAGTCAGCAAACCCTAGTATCTTCAGTTGAGGGAGGTTCAAGCCCCTTCCCTGCATCAGGACTCTGTAAAATGTTCCTCTACAAGAAATGGTCTTTCAAAAGCCAGCTCATGCATCATGGATAGATCCTGATCCCAAAACTTTCTCCCTTATGCAGAGGACCTAGTCTAGAGCCATGCAGTTTCTGTAGCTGTCAGTCTAATGTTCTTGAGTTCTCACAAGCAATCCCTCTTCCCTCTCTTTGACTGGTCTCCTGGAGCTTGGCCTGGTGTGTGGCTGTGGATCTCTGCATCTGCTTCCTTCAGTTACTGTTGACAGTTAGGGTACTCACCAGTATGATTACCAGGATAAGATAGACCACTGTGAGGTGATATTTCTTTCTAGGAACTTCTGTTCACAGCATCTTTGGGGTACAATATTCTCTGTTGCGTTTTATTTCACCACATCTATGCATTTCCTTTCTTGACCAAATTTCTTGGCTCTTTTTTCCCTTTCTTTCTAATTTCTTTAAATTGTGGAACTGTATTCTTCTTCTTCTTTGGTCTGTTCGCTGTTATCAGGTTTAATTGATCTACTTCTCAGATTCTACCTTTTTAGTATGAAAGGACACAATCAAAAGTGATACTTATCCTTACTAGATGCTGTTAACTGGCCTCAAGCTTATTTTATTTTTAGTCTATCTTATTATAGGTCTTAATATCCCATGAAGCCAGTGAAGTACAAGATGGCACTATAATTACCATTTCAGTCTTTATATTAAGCAGTGAGTGCAATATGTAAGCAAATTATGTAAAATGTTGGGAAGTATTATTTTTTAAATTACATAGTGAACAAGGTAAAGAAGTGTTCCCGATGAAGAGAATGTGCCTTGAATTATAGAGCTTAATTATGGCTCATTGAAAAAAAAAAGCTGATGCATGAGAAAGAAGCTCAAAATATTTTTTTTTTAGTTATTAGAAAGTGGCTATAATGTAGTCTATATACAAAAGTATTTGTTAAGGTATATAAGAAAGACAAATAGAGGTAAGTGAGGTTAGAAACCAAACTATGAATTTGAAAATATAATCTCTGAAATGCCTGCAAAGACTGACAATGTTTGATGATAGACCAGGATATAAATGAGGCAATCCATTTACTTGTAGCAAAAGAAGCAGAAAAGGCTACACCACAGTCATCAAGTATTATTTATGTAAGGAATCTAAATGGCATAGTTTCTGTTTCTAGTGAGATAAAGTGATATTCTAGGTTGCTATGAAGTCAAGTGGCAAATCTCATTTATGATTTAAGAAGAAACAGTGGATAAAACACTTATGGAGTGGCAGAATGAGGTGCTCAAGAAATCTTTCTCTGCAAAAGCAGCAAGAACAGTGACAACAATTATATAATTGACTTTCATAGATCTCTGGAAATTAACCAGAATCTTGTAACAATCCTAGGACTATTCATAAGAAAAACTGGGTATATGACAATAAATCTATATCTTTTTCTGGCACTTTAACTTTTATTATCCTGGCTATTTTCCTGTTATGTGCTCAATTTGACAATCACCAACCTTGTAACTATTCAAATAATGAAATGCAATACCCTATAAATCACCAGAGAGTGAAACAACATTTTTTTTTTCAACAAAGTTTCATCTCCCAAAAAAATGTGTGCTTTTAGACCTCTGTATCCATTCTCAGGGCTTGTTATGGTTTAACTTGACAATATTGAATTTGTGCATGTAACATTATTCTCAACACATGTGATAGAAAGAAAAATCAGTAGCTTTTGTTTTGGTTCACAACTATTTTAACAGAGACACTGGCTGGAGTTAAGAAAAACCCTATGGAAAAATCTAAAATGAAACAAAAAAAGTGAAACCAAGGTGATAATAGGAATGGAGCTTAAAACTTCACTTATATTTCTGAAAACCCAAAATGCCATATATAAAGGAAGACTTATTTCCTATACTTTGGAAAAATCTGGCAAGGTCTCATCTTCCATTCAATGTGGCCTTGGTTTTTGTATAAGCAGAAAGCGAGGCCCCAGCCAGAGTTATAAATCACCCAGGAATGTTGAAGACATTATTGCAGCTAACACATGATCTCTCACACATGTCTTAGGACCAAGAGAGTTAACAATTCAGTGCATGGAAAGTGAAAAGAGTATAGCTTTGCAGAACTAGTCTTATAAAGACACCAATAGATAGATAGATAAGTAAATAAGTAAATAAGTAAGTAAGTAAATAAATAAATAATAGGAGTAGCAAATGGTAGCACACATAATAATGGGTGGAGGTGAGTTTCTGACTTGTAGTTACCAAATTACAATAGCTAAAATGTCAAGTTTTCAACTACAGAATTATTACTCATGCAAGGAAACAGGAAAACCACTTTCATATGTAAACTAAACTGACCTTTACTCTGATATCACATTTTTTTAGACAACATCTTAAGATTCCACATAGTTAGGAGCAAACAGAAAGTCATTATGTAGCTGAAACAACAGTTGAGTAAATGATCTTTTTCCTTCAAATCTTCCTATTTAATTTAAAAACAGTTGCCTAAACCTAGAGTGGTGCAATGTTAATAATCCACATAAATAGATGAATGCTCTTTGACTCAATGCACATAAGTGAGGAATGTGCAGAGCAGACTGTCAAGCAAACTTTTTTAAGTAACATTTTTTTTATTGAATCTTTGGAAATTTCACATCATGCACCCTAATCCTCCCAGTGCCTCCATATCCTGCTCTCACACTCACAGAAGAACCTCCCCCCCCCCGTCAATTAAAAACAAAATAAACTAAAATTTCCCACCTCACTCTTTGTTTTTCTATAATCTTTTCACTCAGTATATTCTTTTATCCAATCACCCCCCCACACCTACAAAATGTTCATTTCAATGAGTTCTTGGTCTGGTTTAAGGCCTCTGTCACACAATCATCATTGGAACCTCACTGAAATTCTTCTCAGACATCTTGCTGTTGCCCCAGTCATGGAGAATCTGTGGTTGGTTATCTTCTTGCAGAACAAGTCATGCATTGCCTTCATGCACTCCAGCAGATCATATATGGGGTTGATGTTATAGTGGGCCAATCCAAGGCCCAGAATGTGGATGGGTCTGCTTGGTAGCTGAGCTGGTTGGTCCAGGCCACTTAGTCAACATGTAGACCCAGCTTTCCTAACTAGTAGTATTAATGTTAATTCCACTTAAAAAATTTTGTGAATGCTACGACAATAATCTATTGTTCAATAATTAATGAAACAACTCACAATTCTATCATAGACATGGAGTTAAAATTTCCTACTAGAAAATATATACATAATAAAATAAAAATAGGAATCATAGGAACATAGTCAAAACATTTAAAAGGAAAAATAGATATTTTAAATATAATATTCAATGTTCTCTATACCCACATTTGGAAATTTCCAAGAAAATAGATGTTAAACAGTACAAGTAAGCTAAACCTAACAAATACTTATGACCCATGTCTTTCACTAACAATAGAATATGGATTTTTGTCAACTGCTTTTGAATCTTCTCTAATTTCATGGCTTAGGTATTAACCCAAACAGAACAAGAAGGAATGGAGAAATGGCAGAGAAGCTGGGATCTGGTTAGCTCCAGTGGAGATGCCTGTAAATTCATTAGATTTATTACATACAGCTGGAAAAACAGAGCTGGACTGACTAATCTCTGTAAGATGTCTCAGTAGGAGAATAGACTCAGGTTGCCAACATCTGTGAGGAGGAAGCTACCTACAATGTCTGCATGCATTAGTTTTAGCTAAATGTCAAAGGGTGTAAACATCTATACTCATTTGTACTCAGATGGTTTTGACATTCCTGGGAGACTGACCCGGGGAAGGGTTGGATATTCCAATTATTCTTAAGCATTAAGGTCCTTGACATAGCCATACTCATGGCAATAATACAAATTCATCTACTTTTTACATAGATCACGCTCTAAGTACATTAAATTTAGAGCTAATGTCAGGTGCAATAAATTTAAGGAAAAAAAATCACAGGTTTCTACTATTTAATCACGAAAGATCAAAATTAGAAATCAAACCCAAAATTAATTTGAAAAAGGAAAAAGTTGGGAAGTCATACACACACACATGCTGAGAGAGAGAGAGAGAGAGAGAGAGAGAGAGAGAGAGAGAGAGAGAGAGAGAGATTTTTCACATGTATCAGGGCAAAAATCTAAAGAAATAAAATAAAATGGGGACTTTTAAAATATTTTAATATGAATGAAACTTAACATACAACTTAGAAAATGCATTTATTATTTTAGTTGCAGGTGGTGATTAAACCTTGTAATCCCTGAATTCAAGAGTTCAAGGCAAAAGGATCATATTGAGTTTGGGGCCAACATTAGCTAATAGTGAGTTCTAAGACAACTTGAGCTTTAGTGGGAAACTTCTCTCAAAAACCAATTGATTAAATATATTTCATGAAACTGAGAAGAATCTGTAAAGCCAAAGACACAGTCAATAAGACAAAATGACAGCCTACAGAAGGGGAAAAAATTTTCACCAATCTTATAAGTGACAGAGGACTGATCTCTAAAATATATAGAGAAATAAAGAAACTAGAGCCTAAAAACTTTAAATAACTCAATTTAAAAAGTGGGGTTCAGAATTAAAAAGGGAATTCTCAGCAGAAAAATTACAAATGGCTGAAGCCATCAGAGAAATGCAAATCAAAACAACTTTGAGATATCACCTTACACCTGTCAGTATGGCTAAGTTTAAAGACATGAGTGACAGCCTTTGTTGGAGAGGTGGCAGAGCAAGGGCAACACTCCTCCATTCTGGTGGGAGTGTCAACTTGTTCAGCCACTCTGAAATACAGTATGGCAGTTTCTCAGAAAACTGGGAATGAATCTACTTAAGAATTCACCAATACCACTATTGGGCATATACCCTGAAGATGCACGTTTGCACCCTAAAGCGTTAGCTCAACTATGTTCATAGCAGCATTATTTGTAACAGCAAGAACCTGGAAACAACCTAGATGCCCCTGAACTGAAGAGTGGATTAACAAACTGGTACATCTACACAATGGAGTACTACTCAGCAGTAAGAAAAAATGATACCCTAAAATTTGCAGGAAAATGGATGGAATTGGAGAATATCCTTCTGAGTGAGGTATCATATATCCAGAAAGATAAGCAGGGGATGTACTCACTTTCAACAAAAAGCAAAGCATGTCAAAGCTGCAAACTACAATCACTTAACAGCTTGGGACCTGAAACACCTTGTACTAGCACCTTGGAGCCCATTCTCTCCAGAGGAATACCTGACCCAGTCTTGATATGAGGGTGAGAAAATCGGACATGCCTGGCGTGCGAGCTGAACCAACAACCTTGGGACCTTGGGACCTCCTGCCCTTGTTGGGAAGGAGATAAGGAGATGGAGAGCAGAGAGAGTGATTGGGAGGGGCAGGAGGGGGAAGGGTGTTTGAAGAGGGGGACACATAGATAAAAAATGAAACTTTATTAAAAATAAACAAAAAAATTTAAAAATCAAATATTGTAAAAACTGGGAAATGAAGACATTATGCTCAGTGAAATTTAGGCCAAAGGAAAATATCTATAGAGATATAAAGCTCATCAATGAATAAGTAAGGTTGTTTTTGGTGCTTTGGTGAAGTGAGATTGTGACTGCCATAGTGAAAAGCACTGAGTTGCACAATTTTAAAGGTTAAAATTTATATTAAGTTGCAACTCTATAAATATTTTATTAAAAGTCAAAGAATAGACTGCAAGAACAGATGAATAGAAGTAGTATTCCCATAATAGTGTCATCATTACTCTAAAGTAACAACAGTGAGTTGTGAGACTAAGTTGTTGTACATTGTAAATATTTGTCATTCCTATTAATTTAGAAAATGTGCTTAGTGAAGTAGCTACATAGGAAGTAGAGGCAGGGCAACCGGACTAGGAGAACTCTGAGAAGCTGAAGAGCAGAACCACACCAGAGGACAACGAAGTGTAGAGAAAGTGGGATGAGAATGCTACACTGAGCAAAATGGTACCAAGCCATGTGGCTAAACGTAAATAAGAAATATGGGTTAACTTAAAGTAAAAAAGTTAGCGAGTAATAAGCCTGAGCCATAGACAGACCAAACAGCTTGCAAACAAATACAAGATTCCGTGTGATTATTTGGGAATGTCTTTCTGATAACATGGAATTGAAAAGCAGGATTATTTCATTCTTACCACTGCTCAGTATTTATGAATATTTGGTTAATGCCATAACAAATTAAAAGTGTCAGAAACATAGTACACAGAATATGGTACTTCAAAATAATTCTAGTTCTATCACAGATAGCCAGGGCTACCATAGGTTTCCAGAATTCCTCAACAAGGAGTAAGAATTTTTTACCATAACTGAGTTGTTTGATGAGCCTTCAATAGTTGCCTGTAGCAAGCTCATTTGTTAAAAATGAAAGCTCTTAGAACTATATGTTATTCTCTTTTGTATTTTTATCATTTCTAACTTTGAGTATATTATACCTATTTTGAGAAAGATAAATTTTAAAATTTATGTGTTTGTGCTCGGAAAGGTTTGGAATGTAGACACATTACAAAGAACAATTTCCCATAATATTAATTTTTCATAGAAAACATGTTTTTGCTCTTGCCAAGTTTGAGAAGGTTTTTTTTTTTTTCTTTCTTTTTTCCAGTGGTATTGTATACTGCATTACACAATACAGGCTGACTGCTCATGAGTTCACTTGAAATGCATTTGACAAGCTTTTAAAAGCAGGGCTGTCCCCTCTCTCTCCTCTTACCTCCCCTCCTGCCTTGTTTTATGCTGGTACAACCTTCCAGAAATCATTCATTTTTAGTCTCTAAAAGTTGTCTGACTAAAAATTCGATTTCACTAACATTACTTTAAAAAGTATAAAAGAAAAGAAAGAGGACAAATTTGCTTTCTACTTGTTTTTGCCTTTTCTTGTTCTAGGTCTCAGTTTTTTTTCTTTGTCTGAACATCATCTACAGTGATTAGAATGTCTGCACTCTCCTCCGACCCAGCTTAGCCAGACTTATAAGGGGAATATAACATTTCTAAATAGATATTGCTCTATGATTCAAGTTCTTTCTGGCAGTTGCAAGCTGCCATAAATATAGTGACCTTATTCTCCTAATTATAGTTGATTGGTTCTTTTTGCACACAAACTTCTGCATTTTATTTCTGTGTGATATTTCAGCCATTGGCATATGCTAACATAATTGGTTTCAGGACTTGATTTTTGGCACGTGCAATCATTCACCTGAAATGTTTCCTGCATTTTACTGTCCTAAAGAATGGTTACCACTATTGAACATCAAAAAGAGTGGAACTAATTTGTAGACCTTTTCCCAAGACCCTTGTCTTTGCATTGCAGCTGTGATATTGTTTTACTGCTATGATTTTTTTTTAAATTTTCTCCTCTATGATGTACATTCTTCATGGAAATTTGATTTGTTTACATTTTATTCTCAGATATTAATCTTTTCTTTATTTATTTTTAAATTTTTCATTTGAAAAATATGTGTTTCATATAATGTAGGCTGATTATGGTTTCCCCTCCCCCAACTTCTTCCAGATCACTTCCACCTTCCTACCTACCAAAATATTCATCTACTTTGGCTCTGTCTCATTAGAAAGCAAACAGGCATCTAAAAATCTCACTTGAGATTGTCTAACAAAACATGGGCTGGTCTCTGGAAACCACTGGTTTTTCAATTATCTATCACTAGTGATTGGTTGCCTGTCTTATTTAATCTACATATTGTTAAATATTCATGAATACAGTTTCCTTCTCATGTTTAGAAGACTATCAAGCATCCCATTTCTCTGGTTTTTACATTATTGTCTGTCCTCTCTTATGTGATTTTGCTCTGAAACCCAAACTCAGAAAAAAAATGGTTATATGTTCCCAATTGTTTTTTATGTATCATAGATCAAAATCTTCAGGTTTTAGTATAAAACTTGAAGTAACCATAGGAACTATGAAACAGAAAGAGAACATACTAGGAGGGAAAAAAAAAGCTGTACTAGAGCACAGGTGTTATGAAAAGCAAACAACAATGGAGGAGAGACTTTAACTAGGGGAGAGAGAAAGAAAATACAGAGGAAGAAAAAGAAAGGATAGATAATTAACAATTAAGAGTTTTTGAAAAAAATGTGGGATATTGCTCTTATATACTGTAAAGACTTGTTACCCATACTATATTAATAAAACCCTGATTGGACAGAAGCTAGGCAGAAAGTAGAGGCAGGACAACCCGAGGGGGAGAATTCTGGGAACAGAAAAGGCAGAGATGAGATGACAGTCAGATGCAGAGGAAGAAAGATGAGAATGTTGCAATTAGAAAATATACCAAGCCACATGGCTAAACATAAATAAGTACTGTGGGACAATTAATCATAAGAGCTATTTAATAATAAGCCTGAACTATTGGGCCAGCAGTTACCAAAATATTAAGCCACCGACCCAATTATTTGGGAAGCAGCTGCTGGATATTTGAGAGTTTCTGGACAGGACAGAAACTTCAGACTACAAACTTAGGGAAGCTTTATTTTTTTCTTTTAAAGTACTTAAAATGTGTGTGTGTGTATGTGTATGTGTGTGTGTGTGTGTGTGTGTGTGTGTGTGTGTGTGTGTAACCTGCCTTGATTTATTCATTAGGGAAATCAAAGAGACTCCAAATCTTGAGAATCACCATTTCACTTGGTTGCTTCCCTGAACATGAAATGAGGACTCTGTTGTTGAAGATAGCCCACAGTTTGACACAGAACTTGGACAAATCATGCGAGAACTGAGCTGGATGCCTTCTCCCTAAGAAATAGTTCTCATAGTATCCAAAGATTTATGTAAGATCATAAGGGAGAAAAGAAATTAAAATTCTACCCACATGTAGAGCTACAAAACATTATTGACCTCCTAGCAAGAGTTATCCAGTACTACCTTAGTTGTATTTTTGTCTTGGTTGTAACCAACAGTTGTCAAGTTGAACTTAAGCTTTTATCAATAGGAGAGAATTCATGATTGGGACTATAAAACTCACCAACCATCCATGGCTGAAGAGGAGAAACATAGAGATAGAGACACCAAGGTAGAGAAGCAGTTAGTAAAGCTTGGAAGAGGAAGAGTCATAGCCTGTGTGAAGCCTGACTCAGGAGCTCACTTAGACTATTCACCAAGAACACTCATGGATGACTCATGGTTCCTAAAATGCAAAGATCAAGGTTTCGATGAACCAACAAGTATCTTTGCTTACTTTATGATATCCATGAATCTAATGAATCAAAATGTTGTAACATACATGAATTATACAGTTTCATCTTTTTCTAATCTATAGACACAAGCATGGAATAATTTACAGACTATCTTTGAAAAATAAGTGTCACATAATTCATACACAATATTATCTGTATAGTCTCATTTCTTTTTATTCTATTTGTTTTTCTTCCCCTATTTTATAGAACATTGAATATTCTTATTTAGATATAGAAGTTGGGAATGTTGTTAGATGTGTCAAATGTCTTTGTCACTTAAGTATGTCATTAATTTACATTGCCGGTTTACTCCTCTATACATTCATCCATATCAATATTCCCAAATATGTTCTCCAAAGACATTTTTCCTAGGGTCACATGTAATATAGATAACTGACGCTCAACATCAGCGACTGCCTTGCTGACTTTCCCCTTTCCTCAATGTCTATAGTTATTTTACTTCTAGTGCTTATGTTATTCAGCAAGATCTATGAAATCATAACCCATACTGCCATTTTCTTTTCTTTTTTATAGGCACCTTTAAACACCTATATCTGTCTTTTTGGTTTCCCTTATACACCAAGAGCTCTGAGGCTCATCTTATTTTTCACATTCCTGTTCATAGTTGGCAAATTCTGAAAGCTACCAGAGGCTGACAGTACCTGTTACACATTGCTTGTCATTAATAAAAGAGAGATCTTTATTCACATTTTTACCTTGTACAGTTTTGACAGTTTTCTTCCCTGGGTTTGCTACTCATACTAAGGAGTATACTTTATTTTAGTTAATGGAAAACCTCCTTACTACTATAATATCTCTTCCCTGCAACATTTTAATTGGATGTTAATAATATCTGAAGTTTATGTTATTTGTGTAGTGAATAAATGTAAAAGCATGATTGATGCATTATAAGAGGAAAATGAATTCTTGGATTTTGTTTAACAAATTTTTATAATGTATAGCCTATAATGTGTTATTATAATGATAATAACATACATTAAGAAGGTCAGTCCAAAATGGAAATGCATGACCTTTGTCAAAAAGTAGTGCCATCATTTTAGAGAGCAGAAATAAAAACTAAATTAAGGACAGGATCTTTCTAAGCATGGAATCTTGTAGTTTTGCACAAGTTGCATGCCCAGGAATTGACTCTATGTATGTGTATCAGATATGTGCCAGAGGGGAACAATTGTATTGATTTATTTATGTGCTGAGGTACTTACATTATAAAGTTAATAAATAGGGTTTAAGAAATAGAATAGTGTACAGAATAAAGTGACATAAATATGTTAATTGATGCACTTTTACTGTTCTTTAACATAAAACATATGGTAAATGGAAATGCATAGCTAAAAGGAATTTACAATTAGTTTGAAGTCTATTATTCATTGTGATACAATGCACAGGTTTAGTGTGAAGACTCAGAAATCAGAAAAATTGGGTTTTAAAACCAGGCTCTGTCTACTATATTAGGTGTGGCTCTTTGATAATGTTTCATTTTACTATGTATCATTTCATACAACAAATGGAAATAACAGAGAAGCTACTATATAGATTTGTCATACACATTATTCTATCTCAAGTCCTTTGAAGAAAATCTAGTCCAGTGTAAACATTAAATTTTAAAAAAGTATGTATATTAATTTTTTTATTTAAAATAAATGGCTTCTTGTTTCAAAATTGTATGCATATATTACTCTTCTTATAAGATGAAAATGTTTTTTATATTGTTTATGCAGAATTACAAATTTTACAATGACATTAGTCCATGATGATAGAAACAAATATTGACTTTAATTTTTTATATTTAAATTTGAATATTTAAATTCTCTGTTTAATTGATAAATTTTGTTAATCAAGTTATAGTTCATAGGTTACATAATTTTAGAATACAATTCATTTGAACCTTTGAATTTCAAGTAAGTGTAAAGAAACTTAATGAAGCTTTTTTGAAAATAATACATTATAGAAAATGAAGTTATTTGCTTTTACCTTTACTTTTATGTTATTAAGTATTAAGAATATATATGAATACAAGTCACATTTATTTCTAATAGTGCTCAATTTGTTTTTTAGTGTTAATGGTAAATTTGTTCAATTTATTCACTTTTGATGATTTCTAGGAAGTATTAATAATAATATGAATCTTAAAAAATTCTAACCAATATGCTTTCTAAAGAGGAATACAAAATTACTTCTATGTATAAATTCCCTTAGTTGCCATTACTTGCAATGATTGCTTGGAAAGTGTGAGGTGACATTGCCATGATCACTCACTTTCTTATCATACTGTGTACTCAGATCCTTTTGTCTCTTGCAGATTTTGCTATTTAAACCTGTGTCCAATTTCTTCTTTTCATATTAGACAGTATTACAGAAGTCTTCACTAACATCTATGTGACCAGTTTTGGCCCTGTCTCAGACACAGATATGGTGAGTTTTTTTTTTCTTTTAATAGCAAATATATTCCTTAACCAATTGGAACTTGTGGCAATTTAGAGTATTTATGTATTATTATTGTCATAGAATTCTGTCTGGCCTCATGAGAAGAAAGTTGAGGATGTGTTTCTGTATTTTTCTGTGGAATACAGCTCTAGCTTGAATATTTATATGAGCTCATGTTATACATTGTCTATTTTTCTCTCCCAAATTACCTATCTACATACGATGTTGCACACAAATGCAATTTAAATAAAACAATTTTATTATTGGTGATGATTTTCCAAAATTAAGGGATTTGCTTGACTTCCCATGTGACTGAGTCTTATGTGTAATTTCTTTTCACTAACAGTGATGTTACATGAAGATAATCTCTAGTCATAGAGGAAAATGGTTGCTTTGTCATACTGTCTACATACATGAGAAGAACATTCAAACCAAACAAAAAAAAGTACAGGATTGAAAATAATAGATTTTGTTAATTGATGTGTATTCATATGCCTTTAAATGACATATATATGGGAGGGAGACTGGTGGAATAAGATGATTTTTTAATTGTGTGTTGAAATATTAGAAACCACTCCTTTATTCCTATGGCTAACTATAGTGCTTTGTAATAGAAAACTTTCTGAAATAATGTTTTCTCATCATTACCATGTCATATGATGCCATATCTTTAAACTGATACCTGTCTTGATTCCCCCCTCCAATGTACACCTTATTTCATGCTCAACTAGGAAGATCACAATCTCTTTCAGTCCTCAGGCATCTTTTATTTTTGATCCTAACAACTTAAGTTCCAGGTAGTGAAAAATGATGGAGATGCCTTGTTCCTTTTGTGTCCAGTACTCCTCACCTTCTTACCTCTTTTCAATTTCTTCCTTAATTCTAAGAATACCAAAAGGAAATGGACAAGTCTGGCTATTTTCTATCTAGATCTACAAACAAAGGAAAACAGAATGTTTACCTTTTTTTCTGGTACTCATAAACATTCATTTCATTACATTCTTGCTTTCTGAGAGTGAGCAGAACTACATTTGCAGTAAAATTACCTGCTGTTCCTTACACTAGAACAAGACTTCTACATTATTTAATTCCTTCTATGACATGGGTGGTGGTCTGAGTGATGGATTATGAGGCTGAGGGGAGAGTTTCATAGTGTTGATGCAAAAACAAGGAGGTCTTTAAAATTCTTTCCAAGTGAACGTTTAATGGCTCCTTTCTTGACAACAGAGGAGACACAAGGACAATTTTGGAGCAACAGGAAACATGCTGTAGAATCTAAGCTTCTCCTAGCCATTACTTACCTGTTATACTTTTCATTGTTTGATATTTTTCCCCTCCATTGTTAGGGATTGACTTCACAGCCACTTAAGTGCTTCTACACTACCATGCTACAGTCGGAACTCCTGACTTGAAACCTTAATTTGTCATATTCCATAGATCAATGAAAGTGGACAGGACCTTCAAATGATGGCACATGCCTATGTAGTAGCAGTACATAAGCCAAGTCTCATAGGCTGGTTATAAAATGAATTTGTATTAAAAAATCCTACTATATTTAGTGAGGCTAGCTTTAGTAAATGTTTACAGTTTTAGATAAGTAAGTAAATATGTAAATCTTTGTAGATAACAGAGAATTTTATGAAACACTATATTGAAAATCCATTAGCATAATATAGATAGGATATGTGTGTGTAATGATTACTCTTGGTGTCATACTACTAGCTAAAATAGAAAGACAAATGCTATAAAATACCAGATATCAGTATACAATGCTTTTCCTTACTGTATTAATAATATAAGAAGTATGTTACATCATTGTAATGGAAATTTTGATTTCTTAAAGGAAATATTTTCACCTAAATGTTTCACAAAGGAAGAACATATACGTTTATAATCAATCTTCAGTAGCTTATGTTTTATGTTTGGAGGTTTTAGGAAACATCCCCAGGTTCAAAAAAGAGTGATGTGGCATACACATGTACTATTAATACTTCTGAAGTTGAGATATGAAGGTCACAAACTCAAGGCCATTCTGGACTACACCTGATGTGAGTCTTGGTTTCCAAAGAAAATCAGACAGGTAGGCAAGGCATCCCACCTTGGATGCTTTGATAGAAGAAGAAATACAATAGAGAAAGGAAAACACAATTATATAATTTCTGGAAAACTATGAAAATGTATTTTAATAGTTGTGATAATAAATTTTATTATCATCAACTTCTATGAATATTGAATATTCTTTTCAAACAGTGAGACAGTCAAAATTTACTGTTAAGTATATAACCATGGAGAATAGAACAATTTTAAATAAGTCTGAATTTTACTTGTTGGTCTCATCAGGGAATAGAATGCAAGAACATTTTAATATACTCAAGATGTACTCTTATTTGGGGAAATCCTTGAATGTTACAATAAATATTAAAATCTGCTCACATTTCCAACTGCATTTAATTTGAATTGATTTGAGTGGACTTATACTTTATAACATTTAAATAAAATATCAGTCTTTGATTGCTTTAAGTTTCTTTGTACATTTGAGAGCACACATGTCTTATTTTGGTTGTGTGTGTTCTTATGTGTTTTTATGTTTAATTATGAAAATATTTTACAAACTTCAGAAAAGACTATCCTTTAATGCTTCTGTTTTCAATCTCCTAAATTTTTTTAGTCATAGAATTCTTAACTTTACATTTTTGTTTTTATGTTTTGTTCACTAAATTTTGTCACAATTAGCTTTTTCAAGGGAATTCTTATTGATCACAAATCCCCAAATGACAATATACCACATCATCAATGTCCACAATATAAATATAAATGAGCATATTACCATAGAAGAGACAAATTTACTGGATTCCTTAGGCAAGAACTACAGGCAAAGAACTGTAGGCTGTTTGGAGGATGAGGAGAAAGATTAGCATTTCTCAGTGATTAATGCCATTTGTTGTTGTCCAGTCTTGAGTGGTCAGTCACACTTATCAAAAACAAAGCAGACATACAGCAGGTTTTATATTTGCATGTGCATGCACACATGCCTACACACACTTCATTGTGTATGTATGTGTATATGTATATGTAAGTGTGTGTATATATGTAACAATAAGAAGCAAAGACAGAAAAGAGGCTAATGTAAATGTATGCTGCCTGGATGGGAAGTGTTGAATTGAGAGATTCTGAGAGTGGATTGAGGGAGGAAATGAAAAGGGAAAGTGATGTAATTCTATTTCAACTTCAAACATAATTTCTAAAAAGTATCTACAACAAGTTTTTGAGTAAGAAAATCTAACACAAAGCATTATTAACTATCAAAAGGTTTGCTAGACACTGAAAGGGCTAAAATAACACTTAGAGTGAAGTAATAGAGAATAAGAGAATGCAGATGCAGAAACAATTTGAACCAGGGAATAAAGGAGGATACATAAGTATTCTCTTTTTTAAGGCAATGAGCTCAGATTTCAGTGAAGAAGGTTCAGGAGCTCCAAAAAGCCCAAGCTGCAGCTTTGGAAGAAATGTGGGAGAGGATGTGTGCTTCCTAGGACCACCTTTTCTGGTGACTTAAAACACCTAACATACCACTCCTAAAAGTTTTGCCAGAGAGGAAAGGAGTCAGGGAGAGAAGCTTCATCCTCTTGAAAGGCATTGGAGTGTTCCTCCAGATACCTCAGGTGACTAGACCTTAACCACATTGCTGAGAAAGGAAGTATTGATATACTCCATCTTCTAATTCAATTAAGGGGAAAAAGGTAGATTTGTAGGTGAGACCAAAAATATGGAGCACCACAACACATAATAAAATATGATAGAAAGATGATTTAGTGTGAAGGACCAGAAGCTTGATCACCTAGAAGCTTCTATGTCATACTTGTCTAGATCCAGGGAAGAAGTATGAATTAGAGAAAATTTAGTTTAAAAGCATATGTATATGTATACATCCACATGTTCATGTTAATCTTTATCTATAGACATTAAACATACATATAAGTAATATATGTCACATTAACATACAAACTTAAATTCCAAGTCTGCTATAGAAGATTAATCTGATATAAAAGACATTGGAATTGTAAAAACTATCTATACTCATGCATGCAACTCATTTTTTAAAAGATATAAAGCCAGGAGGCAAGTGAAATATAAAAATAAATTCTCAACAGCTTTGAGAAGAGAAGTGAATTAGCTTTCATGATGACAAGATCTCATTCCTGATTGAACTCTTGGAAGAATTGCCATTTTTACTATGTTGATCGTACCTATCCAGGAACATGGGAGATCTTCTCATTTTCTGATATCCTCTTCAATTTCTTTCTTCAGTGACTTAAAATTTTTGTCAAATAGATCTGTTACTTCTTTGGTTATAGTTACTCCAAGGTATTTAATGCGATTTGTAGCTGTTATAAAGGGTGATGTTTTCTTTATTTCTTTTTCAGGCCTTTTATCTTTAGTTAGAAATCAGGGTACTGATTTCTTTGAGGTAATCTTGTATCCTGCTACATTGTTGAAGGTATTAATCAGATCTAGGAGTTCCCTGGTAGAATTCTGCGGGTCACTTATGTATACAATCGTATCATCTGCAAATAGAGATAGTTTCACTTCTTCCTTTCCAATTTATATCCCCTTAATCTCCTTTCATTCTCATAATGCTTTAGCTAAAATTTTGTGAACTATATTGAATAGATAAGGGGAGAAAGGACCTGCTTGAAACTCTTTTTGCAGATAAGTTAGAAAAATAATAAGAGTAAAGCAGCAAACCACAACCACTGAACAGCTTGGGATCAGAGACACCCTGGACTGACCCTTCGGACCCCACTCCAACTATGGGAACACCTGACTCACTCTTGAGGGAGGACGCACAAAACTGGATTTGCCAGGAGTGGAGACTGATCCAAGCATTATTGGGTCAGTGGGACCATAGGACTGTCTGCTCCCTGCCCAGGGAGTGGATGGGGAATTGCGGAGAAGAAAAATGACCTGATGTGGTGGGAGGGGGGAAGGGATCTTGAATAAGGATATACAGGAATGGGAAAAAAAAACTCAGAGGGAAAGCTGAACACAAAGTAAATATATGTGTAGCAATCTTATTTGCATTATCACCCTTGATAAGTCATGCTTATGATTTTTATCTTCTTTATAGTTATTGTTAACCTCTCAGCATTTTAAATTCATTTTACTGTTTTTCCTGATAAATACAAAATAAATAAATAAAGAAAGAAAACAAGTAGAAATAAAAAAAGAAAAATAATAAGAGTAAGTTTGAACTTGCGTTTAATGAAGACTGAGGTAATCTAAGTTGATATCCCTCATATGGGAAAGAAAAGCACACATATTTTATGAACTATAAGTGTATGAGGGTATGGAGGCATATAGTTCATATCTCATAGAAATAACTTGTTAAAAAGAACAAATTGGCTAGATATTTTATTTCCCTTATACTAGTGTAACTTCAATGTTTTTCAATGAACTACATAATATATAGAAAAAACTAAACCCCTGGGTTCTCTTGTCCAGGTAAATGATGTAGATTTGTCCTGACATTAACTTGTGAGGAAATAGAGCATAGAACAAAAAATTAAAAAAACAAAGAAAAAAGCACTCATGCACACATATACATATGCATATGTATGTAGACACACAGATACATGCTCACATTTGGCTATCAAAAATTTGTTAACCAGTGTAATTGTCCAAATAACATTGTACATCTGAATTATAGCTAATGATTCTTATTATAGTGTCTGCAGTTAAGTTAAAAATCTTTAATTTCCACACTAAAAAAAATTAATGAGTAAGACAGTAATTAAGCTTCTGAATGTTCTGGTGGCTAACAATGGGCAGAGTTTGCAGGAGGCATGCACACTACAGCAATTTTCCCCACACCTGACCCACCCCCATGAAGTTCCATTTGTAGAAATATGTCCTTTCTATAAAAGACATTCTGAATGTCTTCTTTTGTATTTTGGGCATTTCACTGCCTCTGTTTGTTTTTCTAGAGTAGCAGTATGGCTATAAAATATTTCACTCATGTCTGTAAAAAGGTCTACATCTCAGGCAGTTGTTCTGTGCTCAGTGTTAGTGTTATAGCACAAACACTAGAGACATTAAGTAGAATTGATTGTTCTTATCCATTGTGTTATCTCATCCTCAAAATTTCTAACAAATTAGGCAAATCAGGTAGGTGGGACCTACATACCTTGATGTATTTATTACATAGATCGGTTTGGGCCATACATTTCTCCCTCTCTGTAAATACAAAACACATTATCTCAGAAATCCTAAGAAGCCAAAGCTTTGTGTAGTTCAGAAATACAGAGATCTCTAAGGTAGTAATATAAGAGAAAAATTAATGTTGGTCTTTCATGCTATTCTTTCTCACATATCATTTGTTAGTGTTGTTGGTTTAGGGAACTTGGCATTCGATATATATCAAAAATGAAATGATGATATTTGCACATTTTAAAATTGATATTTATAAATTAGTGCTAGGCTAGTTATTGTTATGTTGAAATGTAAAGTAACTTTCACACTGATATTTTCCAGCTCCATACAAGAATGTATAATAACTCACATGTCGTCCCTGCCTAAGTCTCTAACCAATAGTGAAGGTGTTGCCTAGACAGGACTTCTTTCTTCCCCTATAATAAAATAAATAGACACCCCAAGTGACATCACAGAACTTACATCCAACAATGAATAGAAGTTGAGGCAGAGACACATGGCTGAACTTTGAGCTGAGCTACTGGTTCAGCTGAGAGCAGGGGAGAAGAGTCTATATGAACAAGTGGATAGGGGTTATGAGGAAAATTCCCACAGTGATGACTGGCTGGATCTCTGGAGAGCTCACTGAATTAAGAACAGCCACTGGGGAACCTTCAAGTAAAGGAATTAGGTCCTCCAAGGATAGGCAACTCTCCACTGACATGGACAGTATGTGGAGCTTCGAGAAGAGAGATCAGACTGTGTTTCTATGCATGGTCAGACACTTCAGAGCCCACTCTACCTTGAGGGACACCTTACCCAGACAGGACACTAGAATGAAAAAATTGGACCTGCCTGGAGTAGATGCTAATTTGATCCGCCTTGGGACTTCTTGCCCTTTGAGGAGAGGAGATGCGAGGATGGGGAGGAGGGAGGTTGTAGGCAGACAGGGAGGGATTGGGAGAGGGAAGGGAGGGAGCACAAGTGGATACATTAAAAAAAGAACTTTTTAAATAAAAAATGCTTCATAATGTGAGATTGAAAAACACCTTATTGGAATATGTTAAAGACTATGATCTACTTGTCTTCTGGGTTCGTTTAGAAAGTGATTTGTGTAAGGTAGAAAGTGAAGCACATCTATAGACTTAGATTCTCTATGGTCCTCAAAATTCTGTAGTAGATAGAATGAAATGCTGGAAATGGAAAAATAAACTAGAAAAAGACTGTTTCAGTATCAGTCCAATTGTAAGCTGGGTTGAAACAGGGTTGGACAATTATGTTACAGGAGAAACATGCCAGTTATTTAAAACATATCTATATATGCAACTGATGACTTGTTGAGCTATTGGATACAGATGTTGAAGAAAAAAATAAGAGTGAAGGTTTGGGAATAGGTAAAATTTCCAGAAAAATGGAAAAATGAAGATGGGGCTGAAAGTAGCCTACCTAATAGCTTTCAAGGGAGGGGTGTGTGTGTGTAAACTTGGAACATCAGTATTAAATTTTCTTGTTTCCTAGGGACAGAGTGACATTTCTCACTCTCCACATTCTGTTGTAAACTCATAATTAAATAATCTTGATTTCTTAAATCAAAGTGATTTTTAAAATAAAGTTTTCATGGGCTGGGGAAATGAGTTATCAGCAAAGAGTGCTTATTGCTTTTCCAGAAGACTCAGGCTTTATTGTCAGCACTCATGTTGACAGGTTCATATCTCCCAGAAACTCCAGCTTTAGGGCATCTGACATCCTCTTCTGGTCTCTGCAAGAATTTATAGACAGTTGGCAAACACTCATACAAACACACAGAGACAAAGGCACATATGATACATTAAGCTTTTAAATAAAAATGCACATTTATAATAAAATTGGAATATAAAATGAGTGAAAAGGAGGAATTTAACCCTAGTCCTCATCACTTTCCATTTCCTGACTGTAGATGCAGTACTACCAGCTGCTGGCCCTAACCCTTACCCTGTAACTGTGAGTCAAAATAAACCCTTTCTTCCTAACATAAATAAGTGAGTAAAAATTAAGAGATTGAATGCTTGGTTTCTTTTTAAAAGCCTTTTATTTATTTTTATATACTGTATTGTTTATCTCCATTTTCTTTTTTACTTTTTTAATTATTATGAATAAAGTCATATTTTCTATCCATGTGTATCTTTGTTCAAGCTCCCTCCCTGCTCCCAACTCCACTAGTCTCTCTCTCTTCTGCATATCTCTTTATCTCCTCCCCAGCAAAGGCAGGAGGTCCGAAGGTCCAAATATGGCTTAGTTCAGCTTTATTTCTAAACTGCATGTTTGGAGATGTAATCTTTTAAAGTAAGTAATCCAGAACTTGAATGTATAAATTAGGAAGAATAAATCTTTATTTATTTATTTATAAAATAAAGTTTTTTTATTCATGTATCCCCTTGCTCCTTCTCCCCTACCCTCCTAATCCCTTCCAGTTAACCTTCAGCCTCCCTCCTCCTCATCCCCCCATCCTCACCCCCGAAAAGTCAAGAAGTCCCAAGGTGGATCAGTTCAGCATCCACTCCAGGAAAGTTCAATTTCCTCATCCTAATATCAAGACTGGGTTAAGTGTTCCTCTGGGGGGAATGGGCTCTGAAGTGCCAGTCCATTCACAGAAATACAGTCTAAATAAATCTTATCAATTGTTGTCAACACTTATATGTTTTCCAGTGCAGGGCCTACAGTTAGAGAGGCAGGCATGAGATAGTCTTAGATTCCATGGTAGTAATATGAAGTAGAAGATGTGGCTTAAAGAATATCCATAGAAGAATGTATTACAAAAGTGGTGAGATGAATACTATCTCCTTTTCTGTGGCAAAGCTGACAAAAATTGCTTAAATATGTCAATAGATTAAGAAGAAGGAGGTGTTTGCTGATGGTGGCAAAAGCAGCCAGATTGCTGTGGGTGGAGGCATGTGGGAAGTGGAGAAGTAGAGGGAAGGGTGGAGGCAACGTTTTTAAGCAGCACGTCTGAGAAGGAGGTGCTACAGAGGGCAGCAGTTATGAGGCATTATAACTCTCAGCGAGGCTTTTATTTTTAAAGATTGCCTTGAACTTTTCACTGTTCTCTGAGCATGCCATTATCACTAACAGCTTGCTGCCCTTGGACATATTTCCCTATACTTGTTATACAGATCTATTTCTTTGCCAAATGGATTTTTTTTTTTTAATTTAGTCAAGGCTAAGTTCAAATTTAATTTTTCTCTACTGCTTTTTTGTTATTTTCCAACTTGTAGTCTTCTTACCTGTGTGTGTATGTGTGTGTATGTGTGTTATGAGTATGTGCCTCTCTACACTGGAATGTAAAGATTATTGTCTTGGCATATTTGTATCTATATATTTCAATAGATTTAATAAAGATATACTATTTCCGTCAGAGGTATGTAAACATAGCAAGGGTGTGTCCTCAAATTAATCACAGTACAATGAAGGAAATGCTAAAACTAACAACATTAAAACAAAATGATAGTAGTTTTATGAAAATATTTATAAATTAACATGGTAGTGGAGGGAATAGAGATAAAGCATCTAAAGGTTTCAGCCATTTCTTAGAAGGGATGTTTAGCTGAAGAAGGCAAATATTTCTCTAGGTAAATAATGGATACTTCTCTAACACAATCTGGTGGTAAATATAAAGTTTATGACCACTAGAGCTGTGAATGTTCAGGGAATCTGGGCTCAGAAAGTACTTAAAGTCTGATGAGGAAGGCTGTTGAAGAACTTCAAAACAGTGGATTCCAGATACCAGAGAACACGTTTGTCCATGGCTTACTTGTCATCTTTTCACATTCATATACATGATCAGATTAATTAAAAAAATGGTTGCATGGCAACAGCATGAAAAAACACATGTGCATACCATATACTTTCACCTGTGGAATAAAAGATTAAGGCTTTTGTTTATAGGGAAAATGGTGCATATCCTTTTGCATCTGCTTCTGCTGATGGTATTCTCATATGCTCAGGACCTTATTGCTTAGAATTTTACAGCACATTTCACTTTCTATAATTCCCTTCATTCATTCATTCACTCATTCATTCAACATTCTTTTCTGAAATAACATTTATTTCCAGTGGTCTATGCAGTTCTTTTAGATATTGTCAACTTAGTCGTAAAAAGGAGGTTGTGAAATGTGCTTTCAGTATGTAGTAGGGGATGATACACAAGAGAGTGGTAGGTAGCACAGATCAATGAATCAGCATAGGCAGATGAAACTTTACACATCAATTTGAGTGTATGCATGTGTGTGATGCGGGAAGTTCTAGAGGCTGTAGGCCTGTTTTGACACTCTCTTAAGTGTTCTAGATTCTCAAGTAACCAAATTCAAAAATACTATATTCTTCAGTACACTCCTAGATTGTGACAACATCTGAATGTGTCCCACATATTATGGGAGGTCAATCTTACGTAGTGTATGCATCAATCTCTTGCACTCTCTCTCCTCTACTTTACACACATAGGAAATGTACCATTGAGGAATTGGTTGCCATCTACATTTATTCTCTTGTTGGATCAAACAGAATGCAGGCAAAAAGAAGGAAGATATATTTCTTTTTGAAAACAAACTTATTCATTTACTATTTTCTCATATATTCCACCCTGACCACAGTTTCCCCTTTCTTCTCTCCTCCCAATTCCTCTCCCCCACCTCCCTTACTCCCAGCTTCACTGGTCTTTCTCTTTGCTTCGGAAAAGAGCAATCCTCCCAGGGATATCAACCAAACACAGCATACCAGGTTATAATGAGACTGTGTACAGCCTTTATATTAAGACTGGACAAGGAAAATGCAGTGGGAGGAAAAATGCCACAAAACCAAGGAAAAGAAAAAGTCAGATACAGCCCACACTATGGTGATATATTATGTATCAGATGAAGATGGCCTGAAGGTCAGAGGACAGAGACAGGAATAGAATTAGCCATAGAGATTAGGCAGTCGTGGTATACATCATTAATCTTAACACTCAAGAGGTAGAAATTCATCTGAAACTCTGTGAGTTCAAGGCTAGCCTGAACTAAATGAGATTAATCTAGTCCCAAAGGGAAACAAATCCAGTCAGTGGTGGTATACACCTTTAATTCCAGTACTTGGCATCCCATGCTTCTGCTCCCTGTAATTAGGAAGCACACAGGATGTTAATCCCAGCATTAGGAAGATTGGGAAGGAAGTGATACAGCTGGGCAGGGAAAGAAATATAAGGCAGGAGGAGACAGGGGTTTGTCGCTGTGCTTCTCCTTCCCTTCCTTTGTGGCTGAGACCTCAAAGGCTTCAGTGTTAGGATTCATGGAAATAGGATCTTCCCCTTTATTAGTGGTGAATAGTTTCCCTAGAAGCTTGCTCCTCTGCTTCTCTGTTCTGTTGGTACTTACCCCAATATCTGTCTCCATGTTTTTATTATATGTCCAGTTAGAATTTGTGCATTACCCCACTCCCACTGTTCAGAATCTTGTGGGTCACCCCCACTTTCCAATGTTCAGAGTCTCACAGGAATACCAAGCTACACAACCATAACATAAATGCAGAGGACCTAGGTCAGCACCATATAGGTGCCATGATTGCTACTTCAGATTCTATGAGCCCCTGATAATCTTGAGTAGTTGATTTTGTGAGTTATGTACTTGTTAGCATCCACAATACTTACTTTCCTTCCTCAGCAGGGTTCTCTGAGTTCCTCCTACTTTTTGGCTGTTGGTCTCTGCATCTGCTCTTATCACTAGCTGGATGAAGCCTCTGATGAAAATTCTTTGAGGCTCCACTTAAGAGTACAGCTGAATATCATTAGGAATCATATCATTGACTTTTTTGCCAGTTGTTTATAGATCCCATGGAGTTTCCATTACAATAGGTTTCTACCTCACACCCCTAAAATGCACCCCCAATTTCAATGTCTCTCCCAGTACTCTCTTCATTTTTTTTTCTGTACCTGATTCTTCCTGTACACATCCCTACTTGCACCCAGTCCGCCAACAAAATATATTCTATTTCCTCTTCCCAAGTAGGTCCATTTGACACCCCATGAGCCCTCCTTTTACTTAGATACTGTGAGGCTGTGAATTATTACAAAGTTATCCTTTATAGCTAATAACTATTTATGTGTGAGTACAAGCAATATTTGTTATTCAAAGCTTGGGTTACCTCACTCAGGATGATTTTTTTCTAGTTCCAGCCATTTATTTGCAAATTTCCTGATCCCATTTTTTCTAACAACTGGGTAATACTCCACTGTGTATATGTAAATGTACCATATTTTCTTTATTTGTTCTTTGGTTGAGGGACATCAGGGTTGTTTCCAGTTTCTGGCTATAATGAATACAAATCTTATGGAAATAGTTGAGCAAAAGTCTTCCTTCCTTAAGGAAGCCGAGAGCATGCTTTTAGTCTTGAGGTAGATTGATTCCCAGTTTTTTAAGACACTGTTCTTTGATTTCCAAAGGGTCTGTACTAGTTTGCACTCCCACTAGCAATGGAGGTATGCTTCACTTGCTTCACATTCTTGCCAGCAGGTGCTGTCACTTGTGTTTTTGATCTTACGTTTTCTGGCATGTGTAAGATGAAATATCAAATTCTTTTTGATTTGCATTTTATTGATGGCTAAGGATGTTGAACCTTTCTTTAAGCATCTTGGCCATTTAAGAATCTTCAGCTGAGAATTCTTTGTTTAGATTTTTATCTTATTCTTAAATGGATTAATTGGTCTGTTGGTGCATATTTTCTTGAGTTCCTTACATATTTTAGATATTAGACCTCTGTTGGATGAGTTAATGAAAATCTTTTTCCATCAGTTCCCTGTTATTTTGTCCCATCAGATCTATCCTTACCTTACAGAAGCTTGTCAGTTTCATAATGTCTAATTTATTAGTTGTTGATCTTAGTATCTGTGCTTTCAGGAAGTTATCTTCTTTGCCAATGCATTTAAAGTTCCACTTCTCTTTCTTCTTTATCTCTTTCTCCTTCAGTGTATGTATCTAGACATATTCTGAGATCTTTTATTAATTGGACTTGACTTCTGTGCAGAGTGATAGATGTAGATCTATTTGTATTCCTCTACATGTTCAAATCTAATTACACCAACACCATTTATTGAAGATGCTTTATTTTTTCTACTGTTTGTTTCTGGCTTCATTATTTATAATTTTGTTAAAAATAGTTTTTGGATCTTTGAGCTGGAATCCTTTTCCTTTTTCTATTCTTAATACTCTTATCTTTGGTCTTTTCATAGTATCCCACATTTCCTGTGATAGGAGAATTTGACATTTCACATTTTCTTTGTCCTATGTATCAATTCCTTCTATTGCATTTTCAGTGCCTGAGATTCTGTCTTCTTCCTCTTGCATTCCGTGGGTGATGCTTTCACTTACAATTCCTGTGGGCTTACTTAGATTTTCATTTCCACAATTCCCTGTTTGTCTTTTCTTTATTGCTTATATTTCCTTGGTCTTGAGCAGTTCTAGTTTTTTCCATCCACTGTTTGCTTATTTTTTCTTAGCTTTCTTTGTGGAATCTGTTAATTTCCTCCAGTTGTTGTGTGTGTTCTTGTGTATGTGTGTGTGTGTGTGTGTGTGTGTGTGTGTGTGTGTGTGTGTGTGTGTGTATGGTGTTCCTGCATTTCTTTAAGGGATTTATTTATTTATTTTTTCTTTAGCTATTTTTATCATCCTCATAAAGTTGGTTTTACATTTATTTTCTTGTGCCTGAACTGTGTTGGAATATTCAAGTTTGCTGTAGTGTGATAGCTGCTGCATTTTGGTGCTAACAGTTTGCTTTGGCTGTTATTGATTATTTTCGTACACTGGTGTCTAGGCTTGTTGTGATCATAAGTTTAAGTGCTAATTTCTGAGTTTGTCTTTGTTGAATAGGTGTTTTTTTCCTTGGTTTATGTTTCCTCTTTGGTCTTCTGGTCTTCCTGACTTCTAGTTCAGGAAAACGTATCCTCTCAAGTTGGAGGCTGTAGTTCTGGCTGATAGCTTGACCTTTGTTTCAGCAGTAGATCTGCACTCAAGTTTGGGGAGGGGAGGATATGGCAATAATGAGGGCAATAGGGGTTAAGGATAGTGTGTAGATGGGGGGATCTGAGAGAGTGGAAGAAGTCAATGGGTAAGCATCCTATCTGAAGTTCTGATGGCAGATCTGGTATCTGGTCCAGCAGTGAGCCTGCCTGGGTTTATCTGTCTGTTATTCTGGCTGCTATGTTTTCTTCTGACTTGTTGCGACCTGCATACACATGTTTTCAAACTCATGTGGTTTACATCTGTTCATATCACAGGCATGGCCTGAACGTGAGAAATGGGTATCTGCTCAAGTTGGGGTCAAGGGCACAGCTGTGGAGATTGGTGGTCAGGTGGGAAGGGATGGTACCAAGTATATATTTCTATTTGTCCAATTCTACTGGTAATTTTGTTCTTACAATCAGTGTTGTATGTATTAATAGAAACCTTTTTTTATAAATGCTGGGCATAAATGGGATTTCTCTTATTATTGTTAATTACAAAATTAATGTAAACCACATTACTGGTTGATAGCATTCTGTCAAGGCATCCATACATCCCTCTATCCCTTGGTCATTTGCTGCTGCTTTTCAGGTTACAGTTTTGTTCTGTTTTGAAAGAATAAATAACATATTAAAGATGATATGTGCCAGTATATCTTCCCTTATATCCAATTCTTTCCCAGAAACTTTCCATATACTACCACCTTTCATCTTTATTAGACTAGTTGATTCTATTATTATAATACTTTCCAAAATTTATCTGAAATAAAAACAGATTAAATAATCTGTTCTCCAGCAATTTCCCTGATCTACCTAGTATAAGAAACCTATTAGCATACATTTTGTATTTTGTACTACCGTTTTAACTTTTGATCTTGTAATTGAATTTACTTTTTTTGTACAAAAAATGTCTTGATGTAATATTTAATGTTCTTTGTGGCAGGACTCTATCCCATTTTCCCCTTTGAAAGAATTTGACTCTCACTATTACTGGAAAAGAAAGGGGTCCTATTCTTTATATCTAAACCAAAATTGATCTGATTTTATATATAATTCCTTTTATGAATAAAATAATATAAATGTGTGATTTTAATTTTTGTCATTATGAGTGATATAAAGTTACTTTTGGCATATGTCTAAGCTATTTTTAATGTTTTTTTTTTATTTTTTTAAAAAAAACCTTAACATTTAGGATTTTAGTCATTTATTTAAATTCTGTGTTCTGTTACTGAGTTATGTTTCTCCCATCCTATATATCTTATTTTCAGAATTTTAAATGTAGTTTTAGTTCCCATTGCTTAGTTTTGTTTTTGTTACTTAAAAATTTGGTAAATATATTCTTAAATACTTTATAGCAAGGAAATTTCTGAGAAGACCACCTTCCCACGTGTAGAATAGAAGGAACCATTTCTTTTTTTATTATGAATAAAGTCATATTTTTATCGATGCATACCATTGTTCAAACTCCCTTCTACCTCCTGCCCCTTCCAGTCACTCTTTCTTCTCCACACCACTTTATTTCCTCCTCAGCAAGGGCAGGAGGGTGCAAGGTCTCAGTGTAGTTTGCTTTAGCATCCACTCCTGGCAGATCTACTTTCCTTGCCCCAACATCAAGACTGGGTCGGGTGGAACCATTTCTTTTTTAAGAACCAGTATTTTCAGTTTCCTCAATACCAAAAACAGAAATTGTAAAAGAGACACTTTTTTCAGAGATTATAAAACTCAAGTTTCTGTAATTATTCCTGAAATTTCTTGTAATCTATTAATTTTCCATAATCTGTGACCATTGGCCATTTATTGGACCATAAAAAGGGGGTATTTTGGGTATTGTACCATAATAAACTGCCTCAAAGGGTTGTGGATATACATAATATAATGAAAATATTATAGTATTTGGGCACATAGGTTTTGAACTGAAATTTAGAATTTTAGGAATTTAATTTGCTACTGAAACTTTTCTCATCAAATGATAAAGATAATTTATATATTTAATAAAATAATTACAGATTTTAAAGGACAGATTATTTCAGAATGATTTACTATCTGCATTGTAACAATAAGTGATTTTAAAATTTTTCATTAGGTATGCTTTAATAATATAAGAATATACAACTTTTGTATACTCTCCCATTAATAATTTACATTTCCTGACCATTAGGTGCAAAGGTAAATCCCAAGTTTTCATCTTCACTTTGTTGGATTAGTTGGGCTTTTTGCTTTGCTTTGATTCTGTTTGATCGAATGTGTTTGTGGACAAGGCTCTACAATCTTATACCAATTGATTTCATTAGCTTTGTGTTTATCTTAAATTTTCTACCTATCCACTACATCATACTTTGTTAAGTCTGTTGGTTAACTCCCTATAAATACAAACTTATAAGTTGTAGTCGAAATAACCTTGGGTTAAGGTTAGGGTTAGGGTAAGGGTTAGGGTTATACTAGGCTATTTCAGTTATTTTGCATTATTATATATGTGTTTCATAAGCCATATTTCCCTTTTTTGTAGGAGAAATAACAGCCTTTACTAGCACAAGAAGTGAGAGTGTAAAGTTAAATATATTTAGTACTTTTAAACACACTTATTTCAAGTAACTGGAAATTATTCAGGCATCAGTCCTGTAATTTGGTTATATTTTAGTGAGTAGATATAATTTTTCAGAAATTGACTATAAGCATTTAGTATATTTAATGCAGTTAAGCAATAAAGAATATGCTGTGTTCATAAAGTTAATGTGTCTCTGAAATTGTGTTTATGTAGCAGGCTGTGTGGAAGAGAGAGATTTCCTTGTTTGCAGAACAAATTATGGAAATAACATTTAAGAAATTTGCTGTTTAAATGGAGAATTTTAAGAGTTTGTAGAAATATCGCCATTATGATTGCTTGGGTTCTATCCATAAGAAACTTAGGAACAGAATATTTACTTACTTAACCTATTATCACATTTATAAAATAATTAAGTTTTTCTTTTTTTAATTTCCCCATAAGCCTTGAGCTGTACGGACCTTTGGCTTTGCATTGCTACTCAATCATCAATTACATTTCTCTTTTAGTTGTAGGAGTGCTAAAATTATACATGTCCTTTTTGTTTTCTTTTTCTGAACTGTGTTTTCATTGTGTGCACTCAACAGTGGCTGCTGGCTCCCGCCTTGTGATGCACAGTTGTAACACCTATCTACCAATTTTAGATGTTTGTCTTCACATTCCAGCTGCTTAGATTTTAAAATGACTTGCTCCTTGCAATAGTTTTGGTTTTTTCATTAAATAGTGTTTAAACACAAGCTTAGCCTTAAATACAGTGTATATAGACCTATTTTTTAAAATATGAATTAAATTTTATTTACAAAAATAAATAGCACATTCAGTCTATTGAACTTTTAGTAATAGTGACAGAAATGTGGAACCAACAAAGTTATTAGTTACATCAGCGTGTATGGCAGTATTGATGAGTAGAAACAGAAAGTAAGTTACACATTGAATTCTTCTTAAACTTTATATCACAAGATATAGTAACTATAAATACTTTTTGAATAAAAATGTTTATGAACATATGAAACCACAGACTTTGGTTATTCTGGAAAACTATTTTTTGAATAGCATCATTGATAATTGTTATAAAAATACATTTACAAATTTAAGTGATATCATTTTAAGTATCTAGTGAAGGTAGAGAACTGAATATGTTTTTATTTTCTATTTATTCTTTGCAATTTATTAATTTTTTCTTTTAGGGCATGTTTTAGTTTGTTAAGAACATTTTTCCACTTAATTTGAGTTAGTCTAATCAAAGCTCATCAACTTGGCACTCACATAGTCCACTGAAAGGAAGCATATCTGTCAGCCATTCTCAGTTATAGTCTCCAGCTCTCCATGGATGAACTTATAAACACAATCAATAAACACATAGAATATGATAATGGGTGCAGTAAAACTGCCAGTTTTGTATTATATAAGATATACTATACATCTATATATGTATGTATACATATATACATATATATCAATATATGTATAGACTGATGCTTTCAAAGAATGAATATTCTAATTTTCATACAAAATATAAATAAATATTCCTATTACAATTTATATACCACTGTTCTAGATGGATTATCCTCTTTCTGCTTACGGGATTGCTTTGTGTGTGTGTGCGTGTGTGAATCTGTATTTATGAATAACATTTTTATGTTATTTTATTATAAATAAAGTCATATTTTTTAATCCATGTATCCCCTTGTTCAAACTCCCTTTCCCCTTCTACCCCTCCCAGTCACCCACTCTTTCTTCTCCCCATCACTTTATCTCCTCCCCAGCAAGGGCAAGAGGTCCTAAGGTCCCAAGGTGGCTTAGGTCTGCATCCATCTCAGTCATATCTGCTTTTCTCACCCTAATATTAAGACTGGGTCAGATGTTCCTCTGGAGGTAATGTGCTCCAAGGTGCCCATCAAAGGTGTTTCAGATCCCAAGCTGTTCAGTGGTTGTGGTTTGCAGCTTGGACAAGCTTTGCTTTTTGTTTAAAGTCCACTATTGAGTGAGTATATCCCCTCCTTATCTTTCTGGGTTTGTGATACCTCGATCAGGAGGATATTATCCAAATCCAAGTGCCTGCAAATTTTTGGATATCATTTTTTTCTTACTGCTGAGTAGTACTTCATTGTGTAGATATACCACATTTTATTAATCCATTCCTCAGTTGAGTATCTAGGTGGTTTCCAGGTTCTTGCTATTACGAATAAAGCTGCAATGAACATACTTGAGCTAATGAACATACTTGAGTTCAAGTAAGTGTCCTTTTAATTTAGATACAGTTCATTGATTTAAAGTTACACACACCCAGTTATAATCTGATGATTCTCTAGACTTAGAACATGTAAATTTTATTTAGGTTCTAGATATCATCAAAATATTTCTTTAGATATGTTCGAACTATTCATCCAGTAGCATCGTTTTAGTGTATTCCACTTGAAAGGCTAGTGTCTTCTGTTGTGAAGGTTGAAACCTGACCCTAGATTTTTACACACTTTTGTGTCTTTCACACTTAAATATGTATCATCCCCCAAAGAGTCATTTCCTACTTTACTTGTCAGTCAACTCATGTGTGAAGCTTCTTCCAAGAAACATTTTGTGAGCATTAGCTTGAAGTTTGTGTGTGTGTGTGTGTGTGTGTGTGTGTGTGTGTGTGTGTGTGTATTTCCTTGTCCAGAGAGAGTAAGTTTTTCTGACCCATGATTCCTAGGGGAGGCTGAGGAATATTGAAACACTTGAAGCAGAGCTGAACTGCTAGTGTGTTCCCATTGATTGGTAGTCTTGTGAGTAGTTACTCGGTCCACAAATGTGAACCCAGCTAAAATCAACTTGAGCTAAGTAGAGATACAGCACACTGCTTCATGATTGTGGCACCAATAATAAATGGCTATTCTTTTAAGCTACAGAGTTTTCTCCCTAATCCTAAGATTTTCTGATCTGTAAACACGATTGGACATTGTTAATATATTTGTGCTTCTCAACTCTTCTGGTAGTTTAATATTTTTCATATTATATAACACATATAAATGTGCATGTATTTCCTTTTATGATTCCTTTTCTATAATATTCTTGTTATCTCTCTTATTTTTTCACTGCATATTCATTAAGACTTTATATTTGCTTTCTCTTATAGTCTCACCATTTAATGTCGCCTTTAAAACACTATAGCCTGGGGACATGCCCAACAGTAATGTAACAATAAATGTAAGTGAACAGAATTAGCATAAATTATAGAGATGACTATATTTCTCCTAAAATGTTTAGTACATTCTAAGGTCTTATTAGTCTCATATCTCAACTCTACTACAATTAAAAATAAATGATAAACATAAATATTGTAAAATAATATATTTGTAAGTACAAATTTATAGTCATAATATTTACAGTGTAAAACTGATGAAAGCAAAAATGCAAATTCCCAAATATTTTCAATTGAACCATAATTAAAATTACCCTTTATTTCACACACGGTAAACTTGATAGATAAAAAGCCTAATTGTGAAAATCAGAGGTAGATTATTTTTAGAGCAATAATATGAATATATACATGATATTTTATATTCTGTCCTGCTGTATAACATAGCATACATAAAGTATTTCTATACCCTTCCAAGATTCAATCAACATAAAAGAAACTCATTAGGTGAAATAAATACATAATTAATAAAATATCAAATTATTTTAAAAGACAGCTAGAATTTATTAATTTCGAAATTATAGACGTCTGTCAGGTAGTACACTGAATCATTTTCATTTCTCATATAACTATCTCTCATAACTTTCTATGGGAGGTTGAAAAACATTCATAATAAGGCTGTGACACTGACCATCTGTAAATGAAGAAAATATTTAAGGGTGAGAAAAGATGTCTATGTTATGAAATAACATTCTGATATAGTTATTTATTACACTAAAAATTATCCCAAGTGTTATATGAATTGTAAATAAATACTGCCAATGACATATATAGGAATGACATTTACATTAATATTTAAATTTGTGCTACTGTATTTTATATTTTTAAGCACATGAATGAAATTTATAACTGCCAAGTTCAAGACAAATTGTACTTCAAGGATCAGGGGGATGTAACTGAGAATGAGGAAACCAAGAGGGAGGCTTGAATATTCTTTTGAATAGTGGTTACAAGTTATTTGTAAAGATTTTGTTTATAAGATAGATAAACAAAATGAGAAGAGAAAGACCTTGTGTGCAGGATAATCAGGATTGATGCTGTTATAGACTATGGAGATTTTTGAAGTTGTACCAAATGCATTTCTGTATTATGCTATGGTTACATGCCTATGGGTGTCAGGGAGTGGAATGTAGTAATTTGAGTAGGAATAGCCCCCAGCGACTCATGTGTTTAAATGCTTGGCTTATGGGGAGTGTCATTATTAGGAAGTGTGCCCTTTTTGGAGGAAGTGTGTCACAATGAAGCCAGGTTTTTGATCTTGTGCTCATGCTATACCCAGTGTAAAAATGATCTCCTGCTGTCTGAGGATCGAGATGCAGAACTCTCTGCTCCTTCTCCATTACCACATTTGCCTGTATGTTACTATGCTTCTTACCAAGATGATAATCGACTCACCCTCTGAAACGTATGCCAGATCCAATTAAATGGTTTTCTTTACAGTAGTTGTAGTGGTCATGGTGTCTTTTTGAAAACAATAGAAACCCAAACTAAGGTAGTAGAAAACAAAGATACTATACTTGCTGGATAGATTTGATGAGCACACTTGGAATGCTACTAAGTCTTAAGTGCAATGCACTTAACCATTGTTTTTAAGCTATGCTCTAACTCTGTGTTTGTAAATGTTGAATATTTTGTTGTTGGTCTCCAGAATATAATCACCACATCAATTAGCATATAAAACCTCAGAAACATAAAATTTATCTTAATTTTCCAGAAGTGCAAAACTTAAATTTGAATTTTTATACAAAAGTTTAATGTGTCTTTATTTTCCCTTCAAAAATAATGTTACATGTTTGGGAATTTTAGGTAACGTTAATGGAAAGAATACTTGCATGGATGCCTATTATAATGCAAACACTTATCTTTTAATCTAGCTGTCCTAATTTTGTTTAAATGAAATTCCACATTTAAAAGTGATTATCTAGACCATAGTGATGGTAACATTGTATTATAAAATCTTTCCTTGAATATTATGAGCATAGCCCAGAGGCACTGTGTATCTCCCATTGCTGTTGTGATCTATGAGTGATATATATCATAATCTCCTGGATATTTTGATGATCACTAGTCTATTTTGTATTTATTTATAGTTGTTCAAATGGTATATTTTTGTAATATGAGCCTATTAAATTGCATTTTAATACAACACAACTTCATTTAAGTGAAGCTATTACTTCCCAAGATGCTTATTTTCAGGCATAAAATGATTTGGTTTTATATACAATAGGCTGTTTCTAAGTTTCTAACTTGCGACGTATAACAGAACCTTCCTATTTTTTATGCCTGTTTGCTGATATACATATATTAACAAAATGATATCCAATGGATTATTAGTAATAATAATCAGCATTGTCTTTATTTTATCTAAAATGTGTGTGTGTGTGTGTGTGTATGTGAGAGAGAGAGAGACAGATAGACAGAGAAAGAGAGAGAGAATAAAAGATAAAGAAAGAAGAAAGTAAGTGATAAGCACAGAGTTCAGATAAACTCAAATATTGAAAACTGATAATATAAAAATCACGATTCACATAATAATTATTTGAAAAATTCAGACTTTAAATGGTCCAATCTTGTTAAAATACTTGTATTGCAAGTGATTTAACATCTTTTGTATAAGTCATCATTTACTATGTTTTTGAATTCATCATTCACCAACACATACTTGGCTAATACAATGATGTATCACCATTTATTATGAATTAAAAAAAACAATATTCAAATTCATTGTCAGCAGAAAGTGATGGGTCTTGCTGATCTGATGATACAGTTAAAAGATGTTTCTTATTTATTTATTTATTTTTGTTAATTTATTTATGCTACTGTAAAGCTAGCTGTTTACTTCCTCTTGGATAACAAAACAACTCATACATACCTGCCCAAGCACACGCCATCAGGAAGTACCTTTAAATGGTGCACTTAATAATGTTGTTACTTTGACAGAGTATTTAACTGGCAGGGGAAAGAGAAAGTAAATTTGTTCTCTTCTTTTACAAGATGTGTAACTAATTATGCAAATACACACACTCTACACCATTGTAATAGGCAACATCTCTTGGTAACTTAAAGGACTAATATTATTATTATTACTTATTTTTCAGTATGGCTTTCCATCAATTACTCCAGATACATTCTCTCTTTAATTTTATAGTGTTTTATTACTTCTAAAATGTTTATTGATCTTAAGGGAACTGCCATTTTTTATTTTAGGAATATACAATAGATGTTTTCTTTCGACAAAAATGGAAAGATGAACGTTTAAAATTTAAGGGTCCTATGAATATTCTTCGACTTAACAATCTAATGGCTAGCAAAATCTGGACTCCAGATACCTTCTTTCACAATGGGAAAAAGTCAGTGGCTCATAATATGACAATGCCAAACAAGCTGCTTCGTATCCAGGATGATGGGACACTGCTGTACACAATGAGGTATGTTGTGATATGATACAAATGACTGTGAAACTGGGCAGTCAGCAGCTAGGCAATATCTGGCTAAATAGTTGTACAAGTGGAACTTTTCCTACAATTATTAAATTTCCTCATATATTGTTTTATAAACATTTGGACAGGTAAGTAAAATAGATTTAATTTTTATGTTTAAAATTTTTCTGGTTATTACAAATTGATATCTTTGTTATTCTTCACATTTCATTTTAATTAAAAACAATAGTATATGACTAGAAATTTGTTTGCAGAAGAATGTAATTTGCTTTTCCATATCCCATTTTGTAGCCTATGTAATTTTAAATCATGTTTAAGTACATATTTTATCTGTATGAAATCTTCTTTTATAGATAAAAACAATCCACTTATTATGTACTATGTAAATTGGTGAAATTATATTATGTTTTAGGCTTAACCATGTAAAATTACTACTTTATGATTAAGAATAATCATGTAATGCCAATTTCATGCAGTTCATCCTTTCTTGAAAATATAGAAATATATGTAGTTCTGATTGTTATAATTATCTTTTAAGTATTATGGTGAATATTATAAAATAAATTAATTTTATGACATGAAAACTGAAATTTACAAATCTAGTAAGATTATGTCAAATCAAAAGTTAATGCTTAATAAAGGATTTGAAGAACAACATGCTGCTATTAGTACTATATACACACAGATATTTTGTATGTTCCATGCATTTGATGTTTTATAACATCATATGAAAAGTAATAGACTTTAGTGATTAAAGCTGTTTTCTGTTGTGCCTGGTAGAAACAAACCAGAGGAATTGAAGACTGATTTCTAAATGACCATTGCTTACAATGGGAACACTGAGTTATCTTTTTTTCTTTCTATTTTTGAATACTGCAATACTTAGATGTTACAACCTCAATTACTTTATGTTTTGACCATTTGTTCTTGAAGATTAAGGTCTTCAGAGATTATATAATATTAAGGACCATTACAGACGGTTCTATTTACATACTGTGTGACTTTTATGCCGGAGTTGGCTGATGACTACCTATTTCTCAGCTCAATTAGAACAGATTTTGAGTTGAATTTAGTTCTTGTTTATTCACATTGATTTATGTGAAATGGAAATTGCAGTGTTATTAACAGATTTTCTATGATTACTCTTTGCTATGGTCTATATTATATTTAGATATAGAAGATATAGATATAAAAGATATATTTTTATATTCATTGACTTGTATTTAGCCAAGAATTACTGTGAACAATATATTCTAGGTAACATATCTATCTATATTTTTTCATTTATCAATACATATCTACCTGCATGAACATAAGATACTCATTCAAAAATGCTGTATCCTTAAGAAACCATATACTGAAGTATTGCAATAACTTTTCTCCCTACTTGATGATACAATAAGAAAAGACACCTTTTATGTAATAGAGCTTTCATCACTTTCAGCTGTTAAAAATTGATTGTGATGTTATCAACAGTTTTTCAACTACATATATAATTTATTTTTATTGTTTAACCTCTACAAACATAATATAAAGGTCCAATTCTATTAAAAACAGTAACAAGTGATTTATTTTGGCTAGAAAATCCACTTAAACCAAGAGTGGAATTTTGGATTCTAGGCTTACAGTTCAAGCTGAATGTCCAATGCACTTGGAGGATTTTCCAATGGATGCACACTCATGCCCACTGAAATTTGGAAGCTGTAAGTATAAGAACAAAAGTATGTTTAAAATCAGTAATGTCACCAGTATTCAACATCTCTGCTGGATCATGTAGTTTCTTCTCATATTATAGGATGTTTAATAATTGACCAGTAGGATGCAGAAGGGAAATGACATGATGATTGCTCTTAAGCAACTAATGGGAATGTCCTATGGTTCACTCACTTACTTTCATAAGTTTTTTTCCCAGTGATGTTCAAAACATCATTTCTTTTACTACTAATAAATGCCTCTGTGTTTTAGCATGGGTATAAAAATAAATCACAGACTGTTATAGATTTAGTATTATACTTTATTCATGTTTCCTTCTAGTGCTACTATGTTAAAAATATAAAATATATTTTTTCAGTTGAAAGTGAATTTTATATGACAAATTCTACTGCATGTTTCCTATTAGACTGTTACAAAGATTAAAAAAGATAGAGATAAATTCTGTGCAGTTGTCTCTTTACCATTGACCTGATGAGAGACGTTCTTTTTTTTTTTTTTCTTAAAATACATTTAATGAAGATGACAACATTGGATAGTTATATGTCAATACTTTCTGTGCACATAGAATATTTCTAAAAGTATTTGTGCCCCTGGTCATTCTCTAGGTCACTGGGTTGTATCTTATATGTCAAGCAGAAGCATTCACACTATGAAGTAATAGAAAGGGTGAAGTCAGATCATCCTTCTGGGCTCACAAGACACTCCAGGCAGGTTTAGGATTAATTCATCAGTGCAGCTAAGTAGCCTCCTTCTGTCTAAACATGTCTCCATCCTTGACCTTTTTAGAACTGTGCTCTTTTTGATATCCCATTTTTGGGCATTCTGAGCAGCTTTAGGCTTTTCTTTTACTTCTGTTAAATGGAAATTTCCACTTTTAACCTGATTAAATGTATGGCTGACTGAGTAAGTAAAATGCATCTTCTCACAGACTACCAAGTCAGTGAAAATAGACTGGTCAATGAGAGAATGCAGATTTCTCTATTGCTTTGAGGATGTCAGTTTTGTGGAAAGGTTCAAGCTTCTTTACTTGGAATATCCTTGTACTCCAAGAATTTCCTCTGGGCTGAACCACAAGCTTTTCTTTATTGCTATGGGAACCATCACTTCAAAGCTGGCATTTCTTACAATATTATTTAAGATAGTCAGTCATGTTATACAACGTAAACACAGTGTTGAGAAAACCAGAGCAGATGCAGCAGAGAAACTCATTTGCATTGCATAAGTGACATTAAAGACAGACTTGAAAAGCTTTGGCACCCAAAAGAATTTATGCAAGATGTGGTAATGATATGGGAAGGACAAGTGTTTTCAGTAGATGAGGTATTGTTACTATGACATCAGATGTCAATAGCAAGATGCCTCAATACTGAAAAGGAGATAAATTTGCTCAGAAGGGTTTGATTTCAAATTGAAAGCCTCACAGAGCACAGCTACAAAGTAATGGGATGTGGAGTGCCTGAGATTATGATAGTTTCCTTTATACAGAATGCATATGGTCAACATACAAAGTGTCTGTTCCTTATCCTTTTTCTATATAATTATTACTTATTATATTTTGCTTTCTTCTCATTTATATTCTGACACATAGCACAAGCATTTTATTCATTCTCTTATTTATCCTTGTGTATAGCAAGTGCTTGAGGCATCTGTCTTAGCAGTATGGACAGCAGTGAGAAGTGAGAGAACATTCTTAACATGCTGGCACAGAAACAGTTTGGCAGAAGCAACCATGACATTATTTTGTAGCTTTTTCTTTCTCTTTTAGCAGTACCACTATGCTAAAATAATTGAATTTCTGGATCTTTATCATTCTCCTCAAAAAAAGAAAGCATATTTTTCTGTATTTGTGAATTTAAAATGTATTATTGTTTTACTCACATCACCTTACATCTATATATTTTTATTGTTTCATTTGACTTGAAACTTCTGGATGTAAGTATTGCGATATTCTGTGCATAAGCCCTGAAGAAACAGAAAACTTAAATTCATAGGATAAAAGCTAAGAGTTTATAATGATTTAGAAATATATTTATTGATAACTGTTTTAAAGACAGTAAATAAGTATATGTATAATGCAGACTAACATTCGAACATAGATGGCATAAGTAAATTAAATAAAATTATTCTATAAAATTCTAGTTACAAAGTGGAATTTATAAAAAAAAAATTGTCTTATCCTTTTAAAAAATATTCTTTCTGTCTTTTTTTATTTTTTTAGCTTTGTGTATTTGTGTTTGTGTGGGGTTAAGTGCTAGTTAGTGTATATGCTTACAGAAACCACAAGAGGGCAGCAGGTCTCTAAGAGATGGAGTTTCAGGAATTTGTCTGCCCACTCTGTGTGGGTGCTGAGAACCAAGCCCCTGCCTTCTGCAGGAGTAATCCCTGCTCTTAACTGCTAAGTCATGTCTCCAGCCTGTCTTCTCCATTTATACTATATTAATGAACATAGTGATGGCCTCCTGGCTCATCTTTGGGTTTGGGCCTCTGAGCTGTGCTGAATTAAATTTTCTTTTTTGTCCTCTCACTATTGTAAAAAGATAGGTAAAAACAGATTCTATAGACTAATGAGGAAATGAAGTAAATTCTTTTAGTAGACATATAAAGGATCAGCCATTTTCATTAATATGTTTATGGACTATTATCAGATATGCAGATTTAATGTAATTTACAGTTAGCTTAATCATCAATCTAACAGGAACAGATTGAGAATGCTTGCAGAAATGAATCAAATAGTGGATATCCTTTGCCCTTCATTACCTCATAATTTTTTAAAAAATAATATCATTTCTATAGACTTCTATCTTATTAGTTATATCTAATGATATATGAAAATTCAAGCAATGATTGTTTGATATTTTAAATTGTGCAGCATTATAAATGTTCTTGTAGATAGGGCCATGATGTCTACTCATAAGAGAAATGAAACAAGCCACTTGATGTTTATAAATGAATGCTAAGTTATTACCTAGTGTTTTCAGTGTCATCACAGTGATTTTTAATTGAAATTAGCTAATTGGCAATTGAGACTGTAAAAAACCTAGATTTTACATGTGCAAATATATGAATAATTTTATATGAACGTATGTACACCTGTACTTATATAGGTATACACCTATTTTGAGAATCTTATTTCAAATGCTAGGGAGGAGATCAAGTGATGTGGAGAAGAAAGAGTGACTGGAAGGGGCAGGAGGGGGAAGGGAGTTGAACAAAGGTATACATGAATAAAAAATATGACTTTATTCATAATAAAAAAACAAAAAATATTGTTTCACATAATTTAATTGAGGATGCATAAATCCATGTATAAATATAAGGAGTATTTAACTGATGTCAGTCTTAGTAGCAACATTTTAAAAAAGTCACATAATATTGAATACCATTAAAAGATTATACAGCTAATGACAGACATGGATATTAACATCCACTCTGTTGCACCTGATACGTGAATAGAAATCAAATTGGGTCACCGACCCTAGCTCAAGATCAGTAGTAAACCACCTCAGTACCATGAAAGTATGTGCAAAAATTTATGCAGAATAAGTAATTAAAATTTCAAGTTTTCTGGGGACCAGAAGGCAGATATATTTAAACTGGTCCTGTTTCTGCCCTAGTTGAGAAGTTACCCTGATGCCTAGCTTTGTTTCCATGCAGCCACATAGACATGTAGAAAGTTCTCCAAAGCTTGGCAATAGAGCAGATATTATCCCTGTCTTGTTTGCAACTGTGAAGAGACTAACTGCATAGGGTGGTGACTCTAAGCTGTTATAAAACAGCACACTTAAATGGACAAAGGGAATATTTGCAGAGAATTACTAATGTCAGGTATGTGACCTCTGCTCAACTCCAGAGGTAGCTAATTTCTGATACTTCTTTATCTTTGCTCAAATACATTTCCTCTTTCTGTTAATCTTTAACTTAACTGGAATGCTATATAACTGTAACCTATGGTATTGGTATTCAATAATTAATTCATAAATGGATATATTTGAAAGTGCATCTATAATGTGATGAAACTATACAATCATCTATTTTTTATGTTAACAGTTCTCATTGTTTTATTTAAATTCCTTCATTCATGATAACTATAGTCATTATCTCTTCACTAAATAATGTTAGTACACAGAAAACAATGAACCTTTGGACTATACTTTTATTTCATGGTTGGTCACCATTTTAAAATAAATCATGTGACTATCTTCATTACTTCTTCTCATAATGCCTTTCTCAGTTACTTTGGTACTGAGGAAATGTTTTGATCATCTTGGAAACCAGTGATTTTTAGTGGCTTTAAAGAGAAAATTGCTCAACACCCATACTAATGAAAATGTTTTTATGTTCATAATTGGTTCTTTCAAACCAATAAAGAGGACTTTATTCTTATAATTTTAAGGTTATGAATTAAGAATATACATTTCCTCTAATTCTATGATTATTAAATGTTCATTTGTGAGTAAATAGTGATTCTGTGAAATCTACATATCATTTTGTTGGTGTTTCTTATTCAAATGTTCACAATATTTGCTTTTGTTTCTGACAGATGCATACACAACCTCAGAAGTCACTTATATTTGGACTTACAATGCTTCTGACTCTGTTCAGGTTGCTCCTGATGGGTCTAGGTTAAATCAATATGATTTGCTGGGCCAGTCAATTGGCAAGGAGACAATTAAATCCAGCACAGGTTAGTAACATCTTCTAAATAAATTTAATGTCCCTGAAATTTAGTGGATTAAAACAATTAAAAACATGTCAAACAATTGAAAACATTTTACCTTAGAGTTCTATAGGCTAAAACAACAGCACAAAATTTTTGGAAGCCTTTTTGGACACTACTGATCTTAGGCAACTACTTTATTAAAACTGAATGTGCAACAAGATGCCAAGGAGATTCATATATGCATGCAAGTTGCAGAAACCATGTTTTAAGACAAACTTCCTACATACTTAAAAATATGCCTTCTCAGGTCAGTCAACTTTAGCATTTATCTTCGTGGTAGTGATAAAAATTTCCCTAGTTTGCTCATTCTTTCTCTCTATTGTGGATTAATTATAATTATTCAGTCCTTGATTTCTGAGTAATTGGCACTGGCCTGCATGGCTGTTCTCAATAAGGAAAAAGACAGCTGTGTAGACTAATTATCTTACATCTGGCAATAATTACAACCATGGAAGAATAAAAGAGGTAGGTATAAGAATTAGACAAAACTTATAGAAGCAAATTACAGCAGGCATATAGGGAGAAAAAATAAGAACTGGTGACAGTGGTAAATGTGAAAAAATCTGGGCAAAAGAGCAGTGTCTGTGATAGATCAGTACCAGGGTTTTTGAGATCCAGAAAAGACAGAGTGCAATCAGTTCCTGAAGCAAAATGTAGGTTGTTCCAGTGGACATGAGAGGCCCAAACCTATACGATAATTCACTAGCAGAGTCTTGAGAATATTGCTAGGAAGTGAGCATGACCTAATGAGAAAAATGAACATCATGTTATCATGTCATGCAGCATAGCAGTGCAAGGTTGTGATGCTGGGTCATTCCTTTTAAAATACTCTTGTTCTAATGGAACATTTCTAGTTTTCATGAAATTTATGTGATCATTTCTTTCTTTCTTTTAAAAGCAGAAACTGTTCTTCTAATCCTTTCCATTTCCAAATTGTTCTGACTATTGACAATTACAGTTCCTTAAGCTTCTTAAATTCTCCTTCCAGGTGAATATACTGTAATGACAGCTCATTTCCACTTGAAAAGAAAAATTGGGTATTTTGTGATTCAGACCTATCTGCCTTGCATCATGACTGTCATTCTCTCCCAAGTGTCATTCTGGCTTAACAGAGAATCTGTGCCTGCAAGAACTGTGTTTGGTGAGTGAATTCCTGCAGTACAGCACATTTTGTTTCAACATGTACTTCCGAATGTTTCTCTCTCTTGGTGCTCCTCACATCCACGCCTTGTGATGTCTAGTGCAGGGAATGTCAATTCTAATTTGTAGATGAGAAAACAGAGGTTCTGAACTGTAAACTGTAATCAGTACCACACCGTTATCAAAGACTTAAATTACCCAAATACCTTAGAAACAATTTAGAATTTTTTATTTTTATTTTTAAATCAAACTGCTTTTTAGCATTCACCTCTATACTAACAGATAAAGATGTTTTTGAGATTTTAATTCAGGATTGAAGAATATTATATTTAAAGTTTTTTATGTCAACATTTTTCTTTATTTACTTTTTTTTAATGAAGAAGAGTGATATCAATTGTTCCAGTTAAGGAATGTAGAAAATATTGAGCTATATTTACATAGGGATATTTGATTTTCTTAATTCAAAACAGGGAAAGTAATTCAAAAATTTAAAGTGGAAAATATGATTTTAGACTTTCCGTCATCCATTAAAGCAGTGTGTTTGATACGACCACCTCCTTTTCTTTGTGATGTGCTCTCCTATAGAACTAAAAAGGCCTTAACCTTGTTTTATTTTTTTTCTTTTTTTGCTGAAAAATCATTAATTTATTTATTTTAATGTGTGTATGACAGAGTCTATAGATATGTATCATGTGTGTTCAAGAGCATGCAGTGGTCAGAAGAGGCATCTAGATCACCTGGAAATAAAGTTACAGACAGTTGTGAGCAGCCATGTGGGTGCTGGGAACCAAGCACAGTTCCTAAGCAAGAGCAGCAGGCTTTCAGAGTGTCTTTGATTCTGATTGTATTGACTTTTGAGACTGTTTTTCTTTTCTTAGTTTTTCTTTTCTTAAATCTATAAAATAAAGTATTTTTATTCATGTATCCCCTTCCTCCTCCCAAACCCTCCCAGTCAGCCTTCAGTGTCACTCCTCTTCATCCCCCATTCCCTCCCCCCAAAAAGGCAAGAAGTCCCAAGGTGGACCAGCTCAGGATCCAATCCAGGCAGGTCTGAATTCCTCATCCTGATGTCAAGACTAGATTAGTTGTTCCTCTGAAGGGAATGGGCTCCAAAGTGCCAGCTCACATTCAGAAACACAGTCTGATTCCTCCCCTCAAGTCTCCACATATTGCCCATGTCAGTGGGCAGTTGCCTATCCTTGGAGAGACTAGCTCCTTTTCCCAATAATTCCCCAGTGGCTGTTCCTGATTCAGTGAGCTCCCCAGAGCACCAGCCAGTCATCACTATAAGAATTTTCCTTATAATCCCTATCTCCTTGTTCATACAGACTCTCCTCCCCTGCTCTCAGCTGGGCCAGGAGCTCAGGCCTGAGATTTAAGGTATACATTGCCAGGACTACTTAAATTTCAAGTTTTTAAAGCAGAGCAGGAAGTTTTGATAACTTATTTTCTTATAGAAAAGACTGAACACATTCTGTAGGAATTAGATTATCTTTGTGTTTGTGTATTTGTGATACTCTTATTTACTTGTTGCTGAGAACTTATTTTCAGTACCAGGAACTGGATAAGAAAAACACACCAACTGTATCTCCTGCATCCAGGTCATATGATTTGTGTATGGAAGCATAAAGACTAAATGATAATGGCTATAAGAGATGAAAGCTTCATTGCAGAGGCATATCCATGCTGGTATAGAAAATGAAGGTTATTCTCTCAAGTCAAAGTCAATGAATAAGATGGTGATTTAATATTTGAGACATGTCTTAACAATGAGTAGGAGTATTGTAAGCAGAATGGATGGTCAAAATCGTAGCCAAGGAGAATGGAATGGTCAGTAATGTTGAGAAATGAAAAGACATGATGTGTTGGGTGTCAACCATTTTGGTGCTGGAAAGTAGAGGTAGAAACAGAGATATCTTTGAAAGCCTTAATGAAAAGGGGTTGCAGTTTGTCTTAACAGAATGAACCTCAGCTACAGAAAAGACAATGCTGATCATTGTTCTGATGTCATGACATTGGTAATACCCTAAAAATGAGACTTGCTATTTAATATTTCCTATTTGCTTTGTTATAACTACTTTTGTTGGTATAATTGACACATATAAAGCTATAAATATTTCATAATATGCATAATTCAGTGAGTACATATATAAACATATCATTTTCATTAGTTTCTAGCTTTTTCTTATTTATTTCTATTATTAAGTGTGCTGAGGGCACTTAACTTACACTACATTTCCCAGTTAATTTACCTGATATATAAATTCTAGATTTATAAATTCCATTGCATGGTACTCAATAATTCCCACTTTCATCTACAAACACTGCCATTAGTTTATTTTCAGTATACAAGTCCAATTGACTCATTGGAATTAAATATGCTACTATAAATGACTTCAAAATCTAAATCTATATAACCTAAACAATACTCATTTTCCTAACTTTTCTATTCTGTTCATTGTTATATATCAGGTAAATTAACTGAGAAATGTAGTAGTAAGTTTCTGACCCAGCCTAAAGGTTCAGCCCCACTTACAGCCCCAGTACTGCTTAGCACCAAATAATCACACAAAGGCTTATATTAATTTTATGCTGATTGAACTAGGGCCCTGCTCACACTTAATATCTTTCTTTGGTCTATCAGTGATTTTAGTAAACTAGTAGGCGGGGCAATTATTTACAATATAACAACATAATCCTACTACAGAATAAATTTGGGGTCAGATGAAAGAATTATTATGAATTTTAACTGGTAAGATTTACAGACTTAAAAGTCTGAATAGAATGATCAGAAAATTAGGAAGAAAAAATAATTTAAACATCACATAAACAGATTTACAGAAAGAGCTAAATATATAATCTTCCACTGAAATCCAGTCTTAGCATCATAATAAGACTTATATATATATATATATATATATATATATATATATATATAAAATTTTATATAATTTTATGGGGCTGTCTCAAAATAACTAATCAGACACAATATGCACAAAGAAAAGGATAGAAGACCAATTTGTGTTTGACCAACTACGTACGGCTGGGCATGGACCATTCCCTAGAATATGGTTGGTTGATATGGTGCCTTTTGTCATTTTAATGTTCTTTCTCTCAATCTCTCTCTCTTTCTTTCTTACCTTCTTTCTCTCCTTTCCTTCCTTCTTTCCTTTCTTTTTTCTATTTTTTTAATCAATTTTAATTATTTTTTTTATTTTTCTTTTTTGATAGAGAGAAGGATTGAGTAAAAGGGTGGGAAGGAACATGAGGTTGAGTGTGTATTGAGGTAAGGCAGATCTGGGAAGAGTTGGAAGAGTGGAAATAATATGATCAAGATATATTGTATGAAAGTATTAAATGAAATTTTAAGGAAAGAGAAGGATAAGATAAAGAGCCTAGAGAAAAGAGCAAGCTGAGGAATTCTTGCTTTAAAATGTATACATATCGGTTCAGCTCCCATTGTTGCTGGTTCCACTTCCGGGACCCAGCGCTGGCTGCAGAATCCCAGCGCTCTCTGGGGCAGGGGCAGGTGGACGCTGTCCCTGACCACTTCCACGGCTCCTGCTGAGGGAAACCCCGCCACGACCTCGAACTGAGCAAACCAACTGCTGGGGTCTCCGAGGGGCGGATTCGGACCCCGCCCAGAGGTCAGGAGGGGGCTAGAGGCCTCAGTGCCTATATTAGGGGCATAAATATTTAAGATTGAAATCTCCTCTTGACCCTAATATAGGGGCACCTACATATGTAAAAGAAACACTGCTAAAGCTCGAATCCCACATCGATTCTTTCACCCTAATAGTGGGAGATTTCAATACCCCACTTTCAACCCTGGATAGATCAACCAGACAGAGCCTCAACAGAGAAATAAGGAGTCTAAATGAGGTTATGGTGCAAATGGATGTCATAGATATCTACAGA
>PVIH01013295.1:0-59162 GCA_004025045.1 Sigmodon hispidus
ATCAGTCCTCTATCACTTGTAGGGTTGGTGAAAATCTTTTCCCATTCTGTAGGCTGGCGTTTTGTCCTATTGACAGTGTCCTTGGCTTTGCAGAAGCTTCCCAGCTTCAGGAGATCCCACTTATTGATTGTTGGTCTTAGTGCCTGTGCCACTGGTGTTATATTTAGGAAATGGTGGCCTGTGCCAATTTGTAGAAGTCCACACAACTTTCTTATAAATCATTGTTCCCTTCACACTCCCACACAAAAATCACTTCTTTTAAGAATATCACCAAGAAGGTAGAAAATGATTGCAACATAAATTCAAAGTATTATGCAAAGTACTTACATATTTAACAAGTGAACATTTTTACCCAACACATTCTGGTGAATCTGAAAACTTCAAGTCAAACACTTCTCTAAGTCAACAGCATGAAGCAGAAGGGCTAAGAGAAGATGGGAAGAGGGACACGATGGAGATCAGCTTTAATTTGGGAGGGCTTTGGCACTGCTTCTCTGGAAATCATCTTTCTACCCCTCTTCTTATTGATAAGAAGAGGAGATGAAAATTGGCTAGGCAGTTTTAGGGTAAAAGACCCCAAAGGAAATGGCTTTTGTCAACTAAAATCCAGAAAGTTCTTGGGCCTGTGTTAGTAGCTTCATACTGGAGGCCAGAGACGCCAGGAAGATAATCTGGATTTTCCTTGTCATTTTCCCCTAAATTCCTGGAAACCATCCTGAAGACCTAAACACCTGGAATGGAAACTGGGCAGACCAGCTCATTATAGTCTCCTTTCTTTTGTCAAGTAAAGTCTTATGAACTCCAAGACAGTGACCCTTGAATGACATTCCCCAGAAGATCCCTCTTATGTAATGGAACTCCGCCTTTCTTCCTTCAAGATCCTTATAATAAAATACTTCTTTCTAAAATTTAACTACTGTGGTCCATGAATTTAATTCTTCAAATTCATGAGACAAGAACCCCAAAGCCATTCCCTCGGGGTAGCTTACTAGGATTAATAAGATTACAAGGACCTTTGCTCTCCCATACTCCAAGTTAAGCTCACTACAGGCCAAGATAGGCTCTTGCATTCTCAAAAACACTTCAATGTCCCCATATCATGTCAATTCATAGAATGCATCTTCATGCTCTGATGTCTTTGAATATTTGACAGTGTACATGTCATTACCTGCTCATAATTAACACATTTTAAAACCAGTGACCAGGGCTAGAAAGATAGCTCAGCAGTTAAGAATACTGGCTGCCCTTCCAGAGGTCCTGAGTTCAATTCCCAGCAACCACATGGTGACTCACAACCATTCATAATGAGATCTGGTGTATGCAGACAGAACACTGTATGCATAATCAATAAAGAAATCTAAAGAAAAAACCAGTGACCACAAGTATGGACACTTTCATCATCCTCTGCATAATATAATATTTGCTGACTGAAATACCCAACTTTTTGAGGACAGAGGGGAGAATAGGGATATATAAGAAAAAGAAAAGAATGACAGAGGAAAAAATTGAACTTTAGAACACTTTTTAGATTATTTATCCTTTAATAGTTTACAGACATATCTTCAGAAAGCAACACATAAAACCAACAATGACAACTAAGGTGGAATTCTGCCAGACTCCATTTTCAGCTCAGTGTGTACATTTACTCACTTAACCTTTACAGCATCCTTACATAGTGAGTGTGTGTGTGTGTGTGTGTGTGTGATTATCCAAAGAATTAAACTGAATTTCCTTTTGACTTATATTTCACAGCATTTTCATCAAATGAAAAGTTGTAGATGAGGCAGATGACAAAGCCATCTGGCCACACTGTATACAAGCCAGGTTTCTGACCAGGATTTTCCAAGACATCATCATCACCTCCCATCTCTGGAATACCTCCAAAACCACAAGGTCCTTCGTGGGTCACAAGATGATGATGATGATGGCAGCAGAGGCACCAACAGCCATGGAGTGGCCCAAACAGAAGCAAACGTCAACATTCAAAAACAGTGTTGCCAATGGTGGAATTTCCTGCTCTGAAAGGTTCACATTCCTGAATATTCACAGAGAGAGTTGAAACAAAGATTTATCCAGGACTATCATAAAGGGATAGGTCGAGACAGAAAAGGCAATAAGGTTTTTCGTGCTTATAATTTGTAGATAGTGGTTGTGATTTGAGAAAATATTGGATGTGATACTTTGAGAAGAGACTACATCAATATACCTTTTCTCCACAGTTCCTTCCTACAGACCTGAAATTCCACAGGAAGTTTACCTACTGTTGGGAAATCCCACCATTTAAATGAATATATGTGATTAACAGTAAATAAATGTATTTTATAACCTAAAGAAGGGAAGTAAGTCAGATATTTGCTTACTATGTGTTTTAATATTTCTGTGCCCTAAAGCAAAATCACCTCAAGGTTTCTCATTTGTAAAATGGACTAATTCGTATTTTGTGAGAATTACATGTACACATTGATGCATACAACTTGATAAAGGATCCAGTTAAATACTGAAGCATTTGGCTAAAAGACCTGCTAACATCAGTTCCCTCCCACATCCTCCAATCCAATTAACCTCATCCTCTTGGCAGACAAAGGAAGAGTCCTTTGCTGAGATCAACCTGACCACCTTGCCTGGAATGGGGCCTCTGCTCAGTAATCACCCACACACTTGTTTGTCCTCCACTCCCTCCACCTTTGACCCAGCCTACTCACTTCAGCTCACAGTGTGGTGAGCCAGTATCACAAAGAAAGGGGACATTTCCTACCTTTGAAAAGAATGGGCAGAGACCCAGCAGACTTGTGGTGCCTGCCATTTCCCATCTGTAAATTTCTCAAAATACTTTCCAGTAAACGATCTCTTAGGGTTCATATCTCGATGAATAATGCTAAACGTCTCATTGTGTGCCTCCCCAGTAAAATGGTTTCCTAAGAACATGCAGTTGCTAAGTTATGAATAGGAGATTGTTTTTTTACCACTCTTCCATTTGCATGCATGCTAGAATCTCAGAGGCATGAGAGAAATTAACCAGCTAGGAACCGCTTCTGCTTGATTCCAGCAGGGAATGGATAGATTTGCTGTGGGTAAAGTCCAGTGTCACCTCGAGAATGTGGAGCCCTTAAGTCAGCGGGCTTCCACAGCACTGACTCACTTCTCAGGAGCAGATCTTCTGGAGAGTACTTTAAGAAACAAGTCTCGCTTTCACTGCTAGAAATGTCAGTGTCCCAAAGTTGATGCTAGAGGTTCCACTGGACCTTCCACTAACATTAACTCACGCCCTGCTCACCTCTGCTCAGCTAAAATGCTGCAGGATCTCACTATTGTGCAGGGCCACAGGCCTTTTTCCAGCCCTCCCCCGTCTCCCACTCCATGCCAGATATATTTAAACAGGCTGCGTTGGGCTTGCTGCAGCTCCCTTTATCTGCCTTCACATTCCTTCCTCTGCCTATTCATACTGCTGCATGGGCTTGGACCAACTTCCTGAATTCTGGTGGGATATGGGGACTTTTCTCCCTGTTGCATGGCCTCTGAGCCTCGTTGTTTGGGGTAAGTAATTTCCTCCCTCCTTCTCACTGGTGTACACAGAGCTTCCTTTGCTCAGCATGATAGCCCCCTTGCACCACTGAGAAGTTTGCCTGAGTCCTGGACCCTCCCTATGATCCTGAATTTCCTGCTGTCAGAATGCAGGATTTCCTGACTGGAGATGTATATGGTTGAGGCACAGCTAGGCTCTATCTTGACCACACCTCACAGGCATCCTTTTCCTCACTGTACAATATATCATATTTATGTCCCAGGGTGATGAGATCTGTCCCTCTGTCCTTACTTTGATATATCATTTCCTTCATTTCTGTAGGCTGAACAAACCACAAAGACCTTTATCACCGACTTACTCTGAACCCTCTTTTGATTTGGAAAGCTTTTCTTTTTTGTGTGATTCAATCTTTAATTGGAAAGATTTCTTTAAAATAAAGTTTAAACAGCTAGGAAGTTTGATCCGCTAAAATCTCTGCTGGTAGTTAAAAACAGTGAATAACTAGAAAAATAAAAAGACTGGTAGAAATACCTAGGAGTCCCCTCTCTGATCTCCTACTCTTGGACAAGCATGAGCATCACTGCATATCCTGACAATTCCCAGTTGTTTAACAGACTCTGCAGTGAGCTCCAGCCTTACTGTTCGAGAAACTCAGAGGCACCCCCTCCCTCAGTTACAATCACTGCAGCAGCACAGCGCAGCACAGCACCTGGGTGTTCATCAAGGACAGAGTGGGGTGAGCTCCAGACAGTTCAGAGAAGCCCCTGTTGGCCATACCAGAGTCACAAGGCTGAAGCAATGCTGCTAGCCTGAGACTGGGCTTCCCTCCAATCCCAGCTCAGTCAGTACAGCTAAATTGCAACTCACTTGTCCACAAAGCAATGCCCACTTTTATACTAGTGAACAGGCCTGAATGCTACACATTGATACCAACTCTTTTTCTTAGGCACATCCCTAGACAGCAGGGTGTCCTCAAGGGAAACCTATGCACCAGGGATTCCTGAGCTACCTAATTCCTCCCATAGATGCCCCAGGGTAGGGACCAATTTAGAGATTCTGGTTCTAGTGTCTTAAGAAATTATTTGGTTAGCTTAGGTCTTCCCCCTTATCCCTGGACTTTGACTAAGGACCACATCTTCATCCAAACAGGTTTCCTTAACCTTTAATTGAAGGGAATAAGGACCTGGAAATCTCCTTGCAGAATTCAGACAATGGCTGTATGAATTATTCATTCCCTCTCAGGAGACTAAAACTTTCCACTAATCACAACTCAGTGAACAGTCTCCTTGTTCCAGTTTTGGAACTCCCTGTGAGCATCCCTGGCATCCTGCTGTGTCTGATGCTTACAGCATCTAGTGCCCAATGAACATTCTGTAATAAATCAGTTGGATGGATCTGGTCCTCCCTGGTCATCTTTTCTTTCAAGGTAGCATTCATCTACTCTATCTCAGTGTTGGATTTTCCCAACTAATTCCAGCCTTTATTGGTAGACCTGTGTGTCAGGTGTCATTGTGACAAATATCTGAGAGAAATCCACTTGAAGGAAGGAGGAAGGGTATTTTTGGCTGGTACTTTCAGAAATTTCCATCCATGGTTCTGTGACATTCTTGCTCTGGAAATTTGGTCACGTGACGTGACATGTGCAAGTGTGATGTGACAAAGGAAGCAGCCAAGGTCTCTAGAACCTCTTCAAAGGCACTCAGCTCCTTCTACTAGGTCCAACTTAAAAGCCTACCACTTCCAAGCACCACAGCATGGTAATGGAGCCTTTATCACATGGAAAATAAGGAGATACTCAATGTTCTTTCCTTAGCACGCTGTTTCTGCCCCCTAAAAGTTCATCTCCATGCCAGTCCACCTCTAGGTATACCCAGAATCCGAACATCTCCAGCACTGCTCCAAAGTCCAAGGGCAAAGTCTCCTTAGAGGGACAAATGAAATCCTTAGCTCTTGTCCACTATGAAACTCAATGGAGAAAGCTATGAACTTACTCCATGATACAGGCTAAATGTCCCCATTCCTGAAGTGAGGAATAGAGGTGTAGACCACAGGAAGTAAAAAACAGAACGGAGAAAACATCTGAAGTATCACATCTGCCACACTGAGCATAGGAAAGTATGATGTGATCTCTGAAGGGCTTGGGAAGTGTAACCTCTATGGTCTTGCTAGCTACAGCCCACATGCTCACCCAAGGGGTCCTTGGGTTGGCTCTTCAGCTTCCTTTGGCATCATTCCATGATCTGGTATCTCTAAGTTCCCGGACTCTGCAGGGATGGCTTCACTTTCACAGGTTAACTACACAATTCCCTGTCAGAGCCACTTGCAGCCTTTGCCCTATGGCACACTGGCATCCCAGACTTTTCCTTTGGAATCACAGAGGAAACCTCTGTGTCCCCATACCTGTGCTTACAAAATCAACTTTGCATGGACATTATAATGGTCTGCCAGTGGGAAGAGTTACAAAGAACCTGGACCAAGTCCGTGTTAGGCCCTGCCTTCCTCAGCTTCTAACCACAGGGAAGTGGGCCCCAAGGAAACAATTCTGTAGGTTTCCTTGTGCACAAAAAGCACCAAGGCTCTCTTCTCGGACAAAAGTATTTAAAATGATTTTCGAGACCTGTAATGGCAAGGGTTCTTGAAGATTTTTGAGATGCCTTCAAGGCCTCTTTTCTATTGTTCTAGGATAATTATTTGGCATGAGCCTGGACTGTTTCATGCCTGTCTTTCGGGGAGTAAACTGCTAAGTTTCAGATCTTTCAACTGGCTTTTTCATCTTTACTTTTACTATTTATTTGAGTAAAAGCAGCTAGCTTCGATGTGCATGGTGGAGCCTGGATTTTGTGCTATCTCGATACATGAAGGGACTCTAGCCCAATTTCCAACAGTCCTTATTCCCATCTGAAACCTCTTACTGTTCTGACTGAGCCCTAACTGACCATAACCCTTACCGATCACATTTCTATTAGCATTATCTATTTATTTCAGAAAAGCCAATGTAAAAAATTGCAGTAGAAAATGAAACTCACAGGAAGTAGCATAAAAGTCAAAGCATAATTTCTCTTATTAAATCACTTTACAGGAGAGCAAAGGGAGGGAAGCAACTTGAAGAAGGAAAACCCAGAAAGCTGGGATTAGCTTCAAGTATCAAAACCCAGGAGATGCTGAAGCTGTGGAGGCCATCATCACCTCCTGGAGAACACTCAAGGGTTTGTCTTAATGGCTGGGCTTTTCTTTCATGATAACAAACAATGTCTCCAAACTTAGACCTAACATGCTTAAAGCTTAGGAAATAGAACTTGGATAGTTACAAGATTACAGGGTCCTGAAAAATCTACTAGAAAAACTACCGGATGGGAAAAAAATTAGGCCTTTGCAAGGAGAGCTTCAAAGGACTCTGTTAGTCTAGTGACAGATGCTTGTACCATATGACACAGCAGCAGGGGACCTGTTTTAGAAGACAGAGGATGTCAGAGGGTGGGAGGGGGTAGCCTGGCTGATAAAGGTTTCTTCACCTTTCCCTAGGGCTTTACATTTATGAGCATAACCTAGCTCCTGCTGGAGAACAGCACAGCCCTTAACCCCGGGGGAACTTGCTAAAGTTTTGCAGTAGAACAGTGAGAATGTCTTACTACAGGATAGGGAAAAATTTCACCTAAACATAAACATTGCCACAACTCACACCAAATCCAGTACTCTAAAGTAAACCCTTCATGGGTGCCTTGATAAAATACTTGGAAACCTAGATCCCAATCACTAAAAGTGATTTTTCACTTCAAGACAAAATGAGTATCTTGAGGTTTCTGGCACACAGTTTAGATCACATTTATGAGAAAGGGGAAGAGGACATGAAGGTACCCAAAGCCAGGTGAAAAGTATGTATTCAGTAGGGTAGATGGCTGTACAAGGATTACCATGGAACATCAGGAAAAACTTCAAATGGATTCTTGTGCAAGTCTGGAGACATCAGATCTCCCCATGATAAACTGTGTGCAGGAAGCAGGGTGGAGGGGGAACTTTGGTCATTGGTCATTCTAGGTTTAGAAGCTCTACACTGAAGACAGGGATGTGGTAGGACAATGCCTGGATACTCCTTGGCTCCACAGACATATTCTACAGAGATGATTATGTTTGTCTGAGACCACCCTTCCTTCATAGTCTCAGATGGTCTCCTGCTTTTCTAACATAAACTAAAAGGGCCTGTTTCTACTCCAGAAGGAATCATAATTCTTTTCATCTTCAGTGTCCTGTGTTGTGAACCATGCAGGTCTGTGAGCTCTGAAGCTCTGAACAGATGAGCCTATGGCTGGGGCACATGGTCTTCATCTGTACTCCTAAGGCAGTGGCCGCAGAAAACTCCAAGTGAGTGGCATGAATCAAGAGCAGTCCAGCATCCGAGTTTCCTAAGCTCCCACTGGAATGCTGATGAATTCTCAGCTTCCTCTTGCCTAGATCTTCAAATTTCCAAAGACTTTCAGCCCACACTGTCAAACTATAGTCCCAGTAACAACTGGGAATGGGCTCTGTGTTGGTCATGCTTCCATCACTGGGCAATAATGGAATGGATCAACTTTAAAAGAGTCTGATTCTAAGTTGGCTCATGGCTTCAGAGGTTTCAGTCAATGGTTGATCATCTATTGCTTTCAGCCCTGTGATAAAGTGATGTGCCATGGTGGAGACACATAGGACAGCAGAGCTCTCCACCTCATGGTAGGTAGGGAGAGAAACAGAAAGGGGCGGGAGTTAATATCCCCTCCAATGTTCTTGGTGGCTTTGCTTTCTCCCCTTAGGCCCTAACTTAAAAGGTCTATCCCCTCCTCACAGCAACTTCACCTCAAAGGGAACACTCAGAACCTAGCTATGCACTCGCCCACAAGTGGTATCTGCCCCTGAGGCTATGTGCAGGCAGGCAGATTAGGCCAGGCAGATTAGGCCAGGGATCTGCCTTCAGGAATCTCCCTAGTCACTAGTCAGGTGAGCAGATGTTCTCAGCTGCCCCCAAGGGTGGAGACAACTCTGCCGTCCCTGAAGCTGGCCTAGCCTTCTGCTTCCTGTAAGTCTGAGTATAAAACTATCTCACTAAGCTTTTAAGTACATTTTTTTTTTTCAAAATGGCTTCGCTCAACGTAATAGAAAATCCTCTCAGTCAAGTCAGGTGAGGCTTGCTTTTGTAGATGGCTACTCCCAGTTTACAAACAAAGCAGACCAAAAAGTGGTAATTGGATGTCCTGGGATTAAAATGCAACAGATTCTAGGCTGGGGCAGTTGGAGACTGTTTCACATGGAAGAATATCAGGTCAAGTAAGCTTAGTTTGAACTAGCTTGCAGTGTAGGTTTTACCCTGTTCAGTCATACACATGAAAACTGGCACCAGAAACATCTTTTACAAACAGTAGTCACAAGTTCTTACGCCAAGACTTTAACATGAAGAAAGTGGAAGAATTTCAAAGTACCATTTTCACTTACTACATTTCTAAGCAATGTCATTATATGACCTTGTGGTAACGAGGATTTTGCAAAGACAACATTAACTTCCATTTGAGAAGTAGGCATTTCTTAACAAAGGGCCTAGAATCAAATGATACAGCTTTGTCTCCACCTGCAGGAATGAAAAGAATTATTTCTTGGTTGAAAATACATAAAGCCTCATAGATTGTCATTGAAAATGAGGCATAATCAGTAACTCTTATGGTTTATTGATTCATTTTCCTATAATAAAGTAAGTATTGGATCCAAAGAGAGTTAGTCAAAAAGAAATGCCAAATTGGTGTCATTCGTGTTTCTTTCGTAATAAAAAAGATTTATTTTAAAAAATGTTTTTATTTTATGTGGATAGGTGTCTTTACTAAATGTATGTCTGTGCACAAGTGTGTATAATACCTGAGGTTCCCAGAAAAGGGTGTTGGAGTTTCTAGAACTGAGTTGCAAATGGTTATTAGCAGCTTCCTGGGAGCTGGAAACTGAAACCAAGTCCCCTACAAAAGTAATAAATATTCTTAGCCAGAGCCTTTTCTCCAGCCCCTTATTTTCTAACATTTTAATTAAACTTATATTGTACTTATAGAGATGTCCAGCTGTCAGTGCACAATGTCATCAATGATGAATGACCTTGACCACAAATGGATACAGCTGTATAACTGCCATTCACAGCTAGACTAAGACAGCCTGGAAAGCTCTCTCAGGATCTGTGCTGGCTTTTAAGTAAGGACCCACATTCTTAGTTCTTTACCAAATCATCAGCCACATATCACAAGAGAAAGATCGGAGGGTGGTCGATAAGAAATGGACTGTAGGGCATGCTTTGTCCCCAGAGAACCTTGTCCAGGAGCTCCATCCAAAGGGCCATCTCCTGTGTCAGCTTCCATGCGGTAAGGTGTCAGTCAGTCTTTGACCTTCTATGGCTCCCTACTACAGCTGGGCTCTTATTCCAGTCCAGGTCTAGCTTCATCTCTGTTTACATGAGATTGCTCCTTAAGTCTCATCCATACGAAAACTAAACAAAGACTGTTTTCCTCCCTAGACACACTTTCTAAAGATTTCTCGTGGTGCCATGGCTCACAGAATTTAGGTCTTGTCTGACCAAGATAAGAGTAGGTACCCAGAGGTTTCTACTACCCACTGGATGGGAATCAATATTTAACACCCATATCAAACAAGCAGTTGGAGTCCTTTGCATGTGGCCCAAGCTGTAACTCCTAACCACAATAGTTCCTTATCCATTTTAGGTTACTTTAAACTTCTGTTGCCCAGGATCTGTTTCTAACAAAAGGTTACAACTAGGCCCTCCCCTTGTTTAGAAGGAGAAATCAACAGCTTCTTCTCTAACCGCCTCTTGAGAAGGCAGAATTTCTAGTCCCAAAGAACAAGTCAGCTCTTAACTTCTCTGTACGTAACAGCTGATTTTCCCCTTTATCAGATATATGGGGCTCCTTGTTGTGTGCTTACAAAGTCTGTTTCCAGGCTTAGATTTAGAATCAATTAAAGATCCCATCTCTATCCACTGGTCCATCTGGCAAAGGACAAGTTCATCCGCTGATACTAACAGGGACATAAACAGGTAGAAGAAAGGCAAATGTAAAAACTCAGCAACTCTTGAGAGGCTTTTTTTCCCCCAGCTTGTAAGAGTCTTATTAAGAATTACTCATTAGACATTTCTAATACCAGGCTGTTCTTATTAAAGTTATCAGAAAAAAAAAAATACAAGTGGATGCTTTTCAGCCAGAGTTTAAGTCTTTCTCCATGGGGGACTGGGGAGGCTGCCAGGTGCTGTTGGTAACTTGTCTAGTGCACACATATTGTGGGGACATTTTAGCTATTCAAAGCCAGATGGAGGAAACTGAGGAGTGAGGTAGGGGAGGAATGGGATTTAGAGACTGAAGACAAAGACAAAATGCCCCCCATCTCTTTGCTATGGCTCTTCATGTTTTTTGAAAGCCCACATTGTGTGAAACAGCAACTCAAAATAAGGTTATTCAGCTATCACAGACTGCATCAAAAGTACAAAATTGTTCTCTTCTAGCTGGTGAATTTCTCATACTACTAAAAATACCCTCTTCATTAGCTTCTGTGGTTTCTTGTCCTATGGGCCACAGCCACTTCATATTTTCAGGGAAACACAATTTTTAAAATTTTTTTTCTAACTTGTCAACTAGTTTTGCAAAGTCCAGTGAATGGAAATGAATTCTCAGGCCTAATTTGATGTTAAAAAAAAAAAAGTCCTTCAGCTCTTAAGTGTCTATGTATTCTGTGGGAGAGCCCCTCTCTCTTCTCCAAAACAGCTCCCCTCCGGGTCCCTGTCCCCCTGCCCAGACCCTTCACCTCTGTCTATTTTGCTTGGATAAGAGCCTCACAATGAATAGGCAGCATTTTTTAAAGAAAGGATTGGGAATAGTGTTGAGAAGGAGAATTAGAGGCCAACTGTGCCTTGGAAGGAAAGGAATTCAAGGACTACTATAACTCAATGGCATTCACTGCTGCAGACAGCAATGAACTTTTTCCTTCGCCAGCAGCAGCAGCTCACCTTATGTCCTTGACTCATGTGAAAGCCATGTGGTTCTCAACGCCATCTATGCACAGTTTGGACAGCCGCCTGCCTTTCTGCTGGACTTTTGTGCTGAAAATGTGCCAGCCTCTCTGTTCCCCGCCTGCTTCCTTGGGTGGTGCTCTTTTGTAGGAAGAACCAGGGAAGTTATATGGCTTGTCACCCATTTGGAAAAGGTAAATTTTGCCTGAAAAAATATGTGTACCATAATTTGGTATAATTTTCCACATCCAAATGTCCTCAGGTGTCCCCAAATAACAGAATGTATATGAAACACCCAAACATTTATCCCAAAGTTGGCTGAAAGTATAATGTCTTAAACTATAAGATCTTTTTTCTTGGTTTCTTTTGTGTTAATACAGATGCCTGGCCAGTAATAATAATTTTCATATGATATCTTACTGTCTATAAATTATTTTGTTCTAGACAAAAGGCAGGTTTCCTTCAGGAGGAATCAGCTTCCAGGACACACATCCTAGAAGGTGACACTTACGCTACCTCATGGTCCTGGATTTTATGTCTATGTATCCCAAAGTGATGCTCTTTTACATGTATTTTGTTTAGACACCTGGAGTGGGATACCTGAAACCCTCAAATGTCGTGTTTTGAAGGAGCACTTGCTGGTGCAGCATTATATCTTAGAGAAACAAGTTCTGGTTGGCTTTCTGGAATGAACTTGATGTATTCATAAGTTCAAATTTAGAAACTCTTATCATTAAACTTTCTGAGATATTCTTGGGATATCATTGTACATTTGTATTACAGGAGATTAATCTCCCAAAGTTCTAACAGTTATAAACATATTTGTTACTCAGCCATCTGAAAGCTTATTCCAAATCAGAAAATATTGTGAATTTTCACATCTTACCTAGTAAATGGTTATTAATTTGATTTGATGTAGGATGAGATTTGCATGGACTGTTTGATTATTAGATTCTTAAACATTCTTACAATATTTATTCATGATAGTTCAGTTATTCAGAGTAAAATCAAGATGAAGATTCCTTTTTTGTAACATCAGAGACTCACTCTTAAGGTGACTTCAGGTCAGACTCTGAAAGAGGCTCTGATTTGATGAGGCCACAGTAAAAGTCTGAAAGAGTCTATTCAAGGGCTCCTGGATGTCTCCTGGAGGCGTCATCTGAGATTTATACCTCTGATTTCTGCAGGACCCCTGGGCTCTGTTTGGCCCCACCACCCCATGCTGTTGAATCTGAGAAGTCACAGTCTGGAGGCATCTTGCCAGTTCACTTCCTCTAGTGAGGAAAAAAAAAAAAAAAAAAAAAAGATTTACAAAGAAAAATGTGTGCTATCTGGCCTGAGTCGCAGGCAGGCAGGAGGAACAATGCTCTGGTTCATGGAAGTCTACAAGAATCACATAGAGATTAGCTTGCTCCTATAATGGGAATGATCAGTTTATGTCTCCCCCTTGAAGTTGCCAGCATATATTGCTCTGCAGAGTCATGATGCCTCCTGGTACCCCCATCATAGGCCAACGAGGTCCAGAATTGAATTAATAACCAGCATAATTACTAGTCATTTGTCTTATACCATGTTGAGGTCCTGTCTTGGTTAGGGTTTCTATTGCTATGAAGAGCACCATATCTACAGCAACTCTTATAAAGGAAAATGTTTCATTGTGGTGGCTCTCTTACAATTCAGAGGGTCAGTCCATTAACATCATGGTGGAACATGGTAGCATGTAGGCAGACATGGTGCTGGAGAGGTAGCTGAGAGTCCCTACATCTTGCAGGCAACAAGAAGTAGTCTGTGACACTAGGTGGTATCTTAAGCATAGGAGACCTCAAAGGCCACCCCACAGTGACAGACTTCCTCCAACAAGGCCACACCTACTTCAACAAGGCCACGCCTCCTAATAATGCCACTCTCTATGAGATTATGGGGGCCAATTATATTCAGACTACTACAGGTCCTTTTAGTAATTCTTATTCTGCCTTATAAGTGGAGAAAATAAGGCATAGAGATTGAAAATAACTCATAAAGGTCAAATAGTATGATAGCTCAAATGTATGTAAATGTTTTGAAACTCCTTTTTAAGTTGAAATACAATACTACTCTCTTTGTTTGCACTGGTTGTAGAGACCAAATTCTAATAAACTTGATATTGTCTGAGTGATGTAAAAAGATTCCCTAGGCTTCAGTTCAAAATATGTCCCTATTTTAACAGGTTCTCTTATGGATTTCTGCCTCTCAGGGATGCTCACAGCTTTGAAGTGCCACAGCCAACAGTACACAAGTATTGAAGGGAGACCACCATTCTGCCCTTCCTGCTAGCAAAGGAGATTGGAGGGCTGGAGAGATAAAGAAAAGAACCTGAGTTCAATTCCCAGCAACCACATGGTGGTTCACAACCATCTATAATGAGATCTGGTGCCCTCTTCTGGCCTACAGGCTCACATGCAAGCAAAGGAGGTTGGGAAGTAGCAAGTCTGACAATCAATGAATACTCAATAAATATTTCACGCAAGCTGCAGAAAAATGCAATCTATTTCTAGCACCACAACAGTCCAGTGATGGTAATATCCATGTTAGCTATCTGGGATCACTCCTTTTCTTAAAGGCTATGACCCACTTGTGGTTGCTGGGAATTGAACTCAGAACCTCTAGAAGAACAGCCAGTGCTCTTAACCTCTGAGCCAACTCTCCAGGCCTTCTTAAAGGCTATGAACTGGTGCTACTTGAGCCTTCCTTCTTAAGGCTCCAGACAGAGCTACCTTTATCTGTCAGCACATACTTCAGGCAGGGCTGCTGTATCATTAATCAGATCACAGCTTCTCTTAGGGACGTGATTCCTGTGTTTCTGTCCCAAGAATACTGCACAGTTACCTTAACCACCTTGAATATAGTGTCAGGATATAAGTCTTAAGCATTGATTATCTTTTTTTTATTATCTATCACTCTTGGCCTAGGAGTAAAATACAAACAATTCACCACTTTTACTGTATCACTTTGGTGAGTGGTTATCTCCCATGAGAATTGTTGGGATTGATTTTCAGAATGTTTACTCTGTTTATTATTACAATTAGTTTTTATGGCCAAAACACTGGGCTGAGTCAATGATAGTTCTTGACTCTTATCTACACATGGAGTTATAAGTGTGCTCATCTTCCTTAGAAACTGTTAAATGGTTTTCAATAAGTAACCATTATTTGACACAACCTCATGGGCTATAGAAATATATACTTTCCCCAATACCTACTCTTTAGTACCAAGATACTTGTAAATATTCTATTCCAGGATTCAGAGAGTCCTTGCTGGGGCAAAAATCTGAAAAAAAAAAAAGCATGTTAAAGGAGGAGAAGGGATCATGGGCCATCAGGGGTCATAGGCCATGGCTAGATGGTTGTGTTGTTTCTTTGTGGTAAGGCAGAACATCATGGCTGAGATGCTTGAGAGGTAAAGCTGTTCACTTCATAGTGGCCAGGGAACAGAGAGCCAGACACAGACCAGGGCAAGAAATAGCCCCAAGGATATCCAGCTGGGACTAGCATTCTAAGGGTCCAGTACCTCCCCAAACAGTGACACTAACAGGGGACCAAGACTTTAACACTTAAGCCTGTGGGTATATTTCATGTTTGAATTGGGACAAATGACCTTAAGGATATTCAAAAGAGAGTAAAGGAGAGTTAACCTGACTCTGAACATTTCAACACATTTCATCTTTTAAAAGACACTGCCACTTCTTTGCTGCCACCCCATGTGCTCTTTCCATAGCAGCCATGTGGCTCTTCTGCCTCCACTCTAGGTAGAGCTAGCTTCTCCTGGATTATAGAATGCCTTTTACCCCTCACTTATCTTCCAATAACTTCCATGGTTTCCACTCTAATAATACCCGACAAACATTCATTCTAGCCTCACAGCCCTTTCTAACCCAGCCAGTTCTTTCTCTTTAAGGATTTAACCAAGTGGCATCTGATCGGGATAACATCTTCTCACCCAGCCTGATCTGTGCTCTTGACCCTCTTCACTGTTAAAGATGATCCCACTCCATTTCTTAGTTATTCTGGAGAGCCCAAGCTCTGCCCATGCTATTCGGGCAGTCTTGGTTGAATGCTTCCTTCCCCTGTATGTAATAAACTCACAGACCTTATCAGGGAAGTTTCTGCATGAAGTGGATGGGAGTTAATGTAGATATAACTGGTCAAAGTTTAGATAGGAAAGATGTTTGTGGATGAGATACCAGTATGACACACACAGCCTCCAAGGCTCAGGACCATTGTGGAAGTGTGCACGTGTGCGTGGGGGTGTGTGTGAAAGAGCCAAAGGCTGGGAGCACTGGAGTAAAATGGTGTCTTCTAGATATAACAGGAGAAGTGCACTAGTGAATTCAAGGGAGCTGACATTGTCTACACAACACTCGCATAGGCCAGTCAACATCCCAGCATAGATGAGGAGAGGTTTATGAACCCCAACTCCTAGATGTTAGGTGGCTGCTTCTGAGAGCGGAAGACTAAATTCTCTTTGAAGATGTGGTCCCTGGTAGGTGGGTTCAGTGGATGGCCACACAGCCGCACTCTATACTTGCAGTCCAAACTGGACTCAGAGGGTTATTTAACAAAGGAGGGGCATGAAGTTGAAAAGTGGTGCAGAGATTGTGGTGTGTCTGAGAGGAGTCACAGTGAACTGGATCAAAATACATTATATGCATTATGAAAACCTCAAAGAATTAGTAAGCATATTATTTTAAAGAAAGAAAGGAGACCATATGTGCAAAATCCTCCACATACCTCTTGACACAGTGCTCATGTTTGGCTGCTGCTGTTGTCACCTACCTCTTGACATGGGGTTCATGTTTGGCTGCTGCTGTTAGTGCAGCCGAATCAATGGCTAAGCTCACTTATTCCTGGGAACAATGAAGAGAGGCATGGTGAAAGACAACATGCAGAAAAGACCATAGAGAAATCAATGGAGACTCTTAAAAAGAGTAGGTCACCAAGGGAGCCAGAGCAAATGAGACCAGCAAGAACACCAAACAAAGCAAGGGAAATCTAGCAAGGCTTTCCAGGAGCCCGGCAGTACTTGATAGGGAAGTGGCAAAGACCCCCTAATGGATCACTAAAGACCAGACCAGACAGGTCATTTGACAGATGCAAGACCAGCCATCAGATTACTGACTGGTTTGGGGGCTTGAGTCCTCAGTTTCTCAGATTCCATCATAGTGTTTATAGCAGATGCATGATATACCCCTTACACTGCTCCCCATTCACTCTTTCATCCCTCCCACCACCCAGGGCAAACTGTGTGGGTATCAAGTTTACAAATCAAAATTACTGAGCAAGGGGATCTTGCAAAACCATAGTACCTTATATTCAGCAACAACAGTGGAATGGCAGAGGCAGCCATTTTACTGCGAACTACCTTTTTAGTATATGCTCATTGCTTTTATTGGGTCTACATTGGAAATAAGAAAACAGGGCAGAATGTTTCTAGGTATTTGTTAATTTATTCTTCGAATAAAATTGGTCAGAAAATTTTTTTTTGAAATAATGGCCACACACAACATAGAGCTGTTCATTGTTCCTCTTCCCTCGCTGCCTATTTCCAACTAATAGTTCCTAGAATTGATGCCAAACACTGAAAGAGCTGATATTACTGTTCTCCTGTAGTTGATTTTTTGAACAGTTCTCTGTTAACCAGAATTCTGCCTAGAAAACATCTTTCAGAAATACCTCTCAAAAGACTATTTTAGAATATTAGTATTGCTTTATAGTGCTTTATTATTGTCTTAAAATACTGTAATACCAAAGTAATGACTAAGTGACTAGGGTTTTGTATACTATATGAACAAGATCACCAGATGTGAGATGAAAAAGAGGAGGAGGGGGGGAAGGAGGAAGGAGGATGAGAAAGACAAGGTGGTGGTGGTTTTCTTTCTGAGGAAAGACCCATTTTATTGATGAGGAAACCAAGTCAGATCTACCCCAGATGTCCTCGTTCTTCATCTAGAACATTTTCTATCATTCCTAGAATCAAGTAGAGACAACAAAGCCATTTGTATTTTGTTTCCTCTAATCTAAGTCAAGCAACATAACACTAGCAAAAATTTGAACAACTAGCATCCTTATTTTGTGAACTGAATTGTTCAATGATTTTTATGTCTAAATCCATTTGAGTTACAACATCATTATTCCCACCTTACCAACAGAGATGCTACTCTTCCAGGAAAATCTACATAAAGTGCCAGGTGACAGGCATAGAATTGGACTCCAGAGCTGATACCCACACATTATAAATAATGGCCACTCTGTAAATGCGGTTTCTCTCTTGGGTCAAGAGAGCATTAAAACGTCTACTCCTCACATCTAAGAGTTGAAGTTTTAATGTCATTGCCACAGCTTTGCATCATTATAATATCTCGTTATTATTGTATTTTCAATCCCCTCCCTTGGAATTGTTTCAACACAATAACATTAATTTTCTAATAATGTACAGATATGAGCATTGCCACTATTTTAATATTCTGCAAAATACCCCAATATAAAAAACTGCTCCAAACATCTGATAAAGGAATTATAAACAAGAGCACCTGCCATATTGTATAAAAATATGTAGAAGTAAAAATAAATTTCATAATATCCCAGTTCACTGACCATATCTTTTGGAGCATTATATAAATTGTATCAAATCTAAATTTAATTCTTGTTGGTTTTCTTTAAACACAATTTAATGAGTATCTGATATTCTGTTCTAGACAACAGAATAATTGGTCTGACAATTTATAGAAACATCTTCCCACTGGCAAAGAGAAGGCTTCACAAAGCCTTTAAATTATATGCAGTTTAGGAAACAATAGATAATGTGGAAGACTTTGAAAGTCATGACTAAGGTTTCCTTACAAAGAGATAAACTTGAAACTGATAAATGAGAATCCTATCAATGGCATGCTCTCACTTACCCTTAAAAATAATAAAGGGAATGATGGCTCAGGCCTATTCCTATAATTCAGCACCCCTGCCTTATACACTGTGTAGTACTTTTGAGTTTGTATACTGGTCACACACCATATACCTACATGTGTATGTAGGTGTGCAAAGACTTCTGACAAGTATATTTATTTCCTTGTGTAATAAACGTTTAAGTCTGTGTCATTAATACTAGATACTATGGAATAAAAATTGAGAAGCTTGCAAACAAACAAAAGAAATCAAGAAATTTATAATTTATATAAATTTATATTTATCATTTCCATCTGGACCAGTAAGAGTTCATCAGATTTTACACAGATTAGTCTCAGCATTCTAAGATTTGTAAGCAGTGAGGAACTAATTATGAGGTGGGTAGACTGAAGTCATAGAACCATTAACGCACATGCACAGAGCAGCAGTCTCTATGGAGTCTGGTGGGAGCTGGCCTTGTGTGGAAAAAGGGTTGATGAAAGGGATCCATATCTCTAACTTACTGGGCACTGTAATCTAACCTTACTCAACCTTCAATTCACAGTTTTTTGGTTTTTTCCAGATAGAAAAATTTGGAAATAATTAGAAAAAATATTTTTTCTAATAGAAGCAGAGATAAGAAACAGGTCATTGATTCTCTTGGTAGTCTGACTTCTTCGTTTACAGTGACTTTCACATCACCACAACCAAATTACCTGGCACAGACAACTGAAGGGAGAAGAACCACCTCTGCACTTGACTTCAAAGGCTTTCAGTCAGCTGAGCACAGTGGGCAGTCGTGGTGGGCAGCTCCATCCCTGGAAGAAACAGGACAGTCAGGTAAAGGGTCTCATCACAATGAACAAGGAAGCAGAGTGGCTAGAACAAGAGGCAGCTGTAACATTGAAAGCCCTGCCCCGAAGCCCCCAGAGTTCCTCAACTTCCCAAATGTCATCATGGTCTAGGAAATCTATGTTCAAACTATGAGTCAGTGAGGGTGGTACATTTTATGAACTAAACTACAATGGGGGGAAAAGTATAAATTTTATTTCCTTTTGCCTATCAGGAATGGACAATTTCCTGTGCCAGATGTCTCTTTAGTGACACGGTCTTAGACCATATGAGGGTACACTCCCCCCAAACAGCCAGGAAATCAATTTGGAAAGACATTGTGTTTTTCATTTTAGTCTATGACTCCTTGGAAGGAGTGATTTTCGCCCTGTAAGGACATTTCTCTGAGGCTTTACAAACAGATTTGCTTTTTCTTCTTTCCTGGCATTGGAATCGGTGGAGGGCAGAGAGGAAAAAACATATGAAATGCAATAGACACTTTGGTCTTTGCTGTACCACCACTGGAAAGGCCTTCCACTTCTTGGACTCTCCTGGTTCCTGCCTGAAAACCAACACAGACCTGTGCATGGCTTGAGAAGTTGGCATGAGAACAAGCCAGCAAAAAAATAGAAGGACTTGGATTCAAATTGCCAATCCAAAATGGAAGATATATAGAACAAAGATAGTCCTTGGGACCATCGAGGAAACAGATCTTCACCCGGCTGGATTACCCTTGACTGGAAGTCATTGAATGCTTTGTAAATTCTTTGGTCCCGCAACTAGGACGAAAGGTTCAAAGGCAGTTGGAAGAGGAATATGTGTTTTCTGAGGAGATATGGTGAGCCAAGTACTTGGTCCCTTGAACCAAACTTAAGAGTGTAAGGTGCAGCTTTAAGACCATGCAGGGAAATTTGAGCAGAACTCTGAGGCATACTGTGACACTGTGGTGCCAGGGGCTAACCTTGGGAAAGTGCATTTCAGGTGTTTATTAAGAACGCTAACAACTTTTGATGATGACAGCAACTCAAGTACAGCTCAGGACTGGTACCCCTGCCCAGAATTCAAAGTACAGTAAGCCCCAGACCTAGCCCCAAACCCAATCCCAGCCTGCAAACAATAGAGAGCTAAGAACTAAAGACCACAAACTCCCAGGGTGGAAGCCATGTCTATTTTGTCTAGAATTGAATGCTTGGTGTAATGCCAAATGTCTGCCTAAAATATGACTAATGGAGGAAACTATATTTAAAAAAAAACCTGTGTAAAGAATTGTTAGGTAAGGTAGATATGAAATATACTCTGAGATCTCACAGCTGGAGAGGCACCAACAGGTTCACAGAGGAAATCAGAGAAAATCAAATGAACTACTATGTGATTTTAAGTAAATTAGAGCAAGGCAAGACATTTCGTTACACAGTGCAAAGACAAGTCTTGATACAGGGGAGAGAACACATATCTTCAGACTAGTCACACCAAGCTTGTTGTGAGGAGCAGCACCATGGTGTGTGTGTGTGTGTGTGTGTGTGTGTGTGTGTGTGTGTGTGTGTGTGTGTGTGTGTGTCAGTAATACTCTGGGAAAAAGCTGGGCCAGTGGAGCTTCATTTTGGAGACACCAATAAAATAGGAAAATAAACATTGCGAGCAGGAGCAAAGAAGGACTCGTGGCTGTTTTCAATAACCCAAAACACTATGCATGCTTCCAGTTGCTTTACACAGCCCTGTTTCAGACTGTTATTTGAACATGCTTCAAACCACCTGGAGAAGTGGACAGGCTGCTGTAGTGTCTTCCTCAGGCACTTAAGGACTAAGTAAGTAGTTACTTCACCAAGTAAGTAGCCGCAGTAAGGAGTCGGAACCAGAAGTGACATTCATTAAGACTGTACCCCAGGATCCTGGCATCCCATGACGAGGGGCTTCACCCAAGCTCACTGGGATCACCATGTAACAGGCCAGGGCAGGGAGATGCTGTGGTACAGTCCCACACTGTACCTCCACCTGAGTACCTCTGGTCGGCATTCTTGGGTGTGAAGATTGTGTATAAAGAAATGCATGGAAATCTCAGAGTGCCGCTAAACCCCTGCCGGAGGTAGCACTGAGATGGACATCTGGAGCTGTTACCTGCTGCATGCTGGCCAGGAAGCTGGTCCGAGTTGCTGGGCTTAGGGCAGTTGTCCTATCAGCCTTGAGTGCAGCGGCCCCTGGTGGTGGAAGTGCACCGCAGCGCGATACCTGCTGCTCAGGACACTAATGAAACTGGATTGCTTGGTAGATTTTTTTTTTGGGGGGGGGGGGATCCTTGTTTTTTAACTTTTTCTGTCTTTTTATCCATGACTATCCTAATCAGCCACTGCAAATCAGCTATTGCCAGCAGCGGTTACGATACAAAGGGCCTTAGGTGGAATTCTCTTCCCTCAGATACAGACTCTTCCAAAGCTATAACGTGAACTTATCTAAATCTCTGTCCCTCTAAAGAACTCAAGACTCAAAAGACTGAAGTGGAATTCTGCTCCTACGAGTGGTTGAATAGCACGTCGTTTACCTCCTCTCCTCGCTGGAGGCCCCTGGAAAACCCTCCTGTTTCTCCTTGCTCCCTTTTAAAAGCCCTTTCCACCTGGCTCCTCCCTCCCACTTCCTGTCAGCTAGTTGCTGACTCAGCCTCCTGACCACAGGTGAATTTTATTTAATCAAACAAATGTATAACATATCTTTGCATCATTTAACAAATGTTCCAGAGCATAAACAAAAGTAGCACACTTCAAAATGATATTCCACTTATTCAAGAAAGACTAGATGTAACATATAACTTGGAGGACCTTGGCAAAGAGGCCAAGGAAAGGCTCCATGTAGCTGCTTCCCTGAGCTCTGAGGGAAAGGTGCTGCTCTCCTCGGCATTTCAGCAGGATGCTCCACTGCTATCACGGAGCCTTAGGGTAGCATGTGCTGCCTTGTGAGTTCTGAAGCGGGGACCCTACCTGACAGCTTAAAGGGAAAACTCAACTAATGTGCTGCAGTGGCTGATGATACTTAAGGAAATTACCCAACTGCCGCCTGTAATAACAAACCAGAAAACATTTTTACCTTACGGTATTGATTTCTATTCTTTAAGACAGTGTTGCATGACTTCTTATATGGACATATGAGCAAATGTCTCTTGACCCAAAATAGGGCACTGAAGACAGACCAAAGAATTGAATCAGTTCAAGGTTAGCTTGATAAGCCAATTGGAAGTGTAGGGGGCTTACTTATTAAGTAGTCACTTACAGGAGCAGGAATGACTCAAAGGCAGTTCTGCATCACCAGAAAGCTCCCCTCAGCATCCACATCCCTGGAACTCCTTGAAGAACTTGGAGGCAGCTGAGCTGGTTGGAGCTGGTTGGAGACCTCTTCACCTGAGTTCACTGTTATTCTGAATTCCTTGGTCTATTATTTAGGCTACTGGGTTTGTTCATAATTTAAATCTGCACCTTGTGTAGCTATTTCCTCTGAATTGACATATTTATTTCTGGAGGGAAGAGGGAGATTGATAGATTTGGGAAGTAAAGGAAATTTACAAGTCTCAGGAAGTAGACAAAACTTACAAGGCTGAAGAAGTTCCTGAAACAAGCTTCACAAGGCCTTTTTCTAAGGTTATACAAGCAGTTATCAAGGTCAAGAGGGATGCTACATTTTCACTATGTAAGTTCACCAATGTAATCAATAAATGTAAGATCCTTTTCTTAAGATTTATTTTTTGTAAGAGTATTTTTGCCTGCATGTATGTACATGTATCATGTTCATGTAGTGCCAGCAAAGCCAGAAGAGTGTATTGGATGCTCTGAGACCAAAAGAGGGTCATAGATTCCCCTATAACTGGAGTTACAGATGGTTGTGAGCCATCATGTGAATGCTGAGAACCAAATCTGGGTCTTCTGCAAGAGCAACGAATGTTCTAAATTTCTGAGCCATCTTCCCAAAAGCATGGGACACTTCATGAATCTATCTGTCATCCCGTGGAGCAGCCATGCTAGTCTTCTCTATGCCACTCCAGTTCTATGTGCTGCCCAAAAGAGCACCAAAGACCAATCAGTTTGTCCTTTATTAAAATAACAGAATGCTGTAAGATGAGAATGGATAATAGGAACTTACTGTTTATAGTAGTCACAGCCGAGAGTTCTCAGATTCTCAGAGTACTCAGCACTCAGTCAGCAAATTAAAGGCCCTGGAGGAGATTCTATTCTCACTACTACTCAAAAGGTGGAGGAGTGGAGAAACCTCCCTTGGCCTCTTTTATAAGGGCATTAATCTTCTTCAAGAGCTACCTATCTTATGAAATCACCTCTTCATGCAATCACTTTCAGAGTTTGGTTTCTGCAATATGAATGGAGATGGGGGATTAATATATAAAGCATTAGAACACTGCATTCAAATGTTTCCCTTTACACCCAGCTCTGGACCAAACACATAGTTACTGGACATGATTTGTGTCTGTCACTGTAGTAGGCTATTTGGCACATAATTCTCCCAACAAACCAGTCCCACCTTACTACAGTCAACTACTCTACAGAGGAGGAAACCGATATCTTTAGAGATGGACTAACTTTCACAGGGCCTGATAGCCAATAGACAGAATTGAAAGTTAAATAACAGAATCACCATATCATGTTAGATTAAGAACAGAATTTGGCTCTGGAAAATTGCAAATGATATTCCCTAATTGGAGAGAGTGGGAGCTTGTTTAGTTACTGTTGCAAACGATCCTGATATTTCCACACTCTGTGACCCAGAAATTCTATTCCAAAGGAGAGAAAATTCTCAAACATTTATACAAGTATGTGTGCACAAGACTGTTATGGAAGTTTTGTCCATAAAATAAAACAAACACATGGACAAATTGCTCCAAATACATTTGACGGGACAGACAAAAAAAATTGTGACTCAGTGATGTAAATACACTGATACATCAGTAAAGCAGTAAAAATACCATAATAAATATGGACCACTCACATTCTTGCAAATGAATCAAAAGTTATAGTGAGTTATCTTAAGAAAGATACCACCCAAAAAGAGTCAAAGCAAGCAGATCTAAAAATAATAAACATTTGTATATGGAAAAGGTAAAAGACAAAACACAACAAAATAACCTCAAGTGAAAAGTAAGAGTGAAACTCTAGCAGTGTCCTATGTGGTTAGGCAGCTGGCACATGAAGATGTGAAGGCTCTGAAAACATTCCAGGTATTAATCTGGGTAGTGTAGTTCACGGGCCACTGCTTTGTCATGCTTTGTGGCTTACATATTGTAAGCTAGATGTAGTATTTTGAACAAAGCATATCTACATAATTTAAACTATCTTTTAAAAAGTGACCACTGAAAGGGCTGGAGAGATGGCTCAGCAGTGAAAAGCACTTGCTACTCAGCTCACAACCATCTATAACTCCAGTTCCAAGGGACTTAACACCCTCTCCTGGCCTCTGAAGGAAACCAGGCTTGCATGTGGTGTACTTGTATACGAGCAGACCCTCAAACACTCATACCTATAAAATAAAAATAAATGTATATTTTTAAAGTTATCATTGAGACTTAGCTGCAAAACCAGATGGGTGTATCAGGAGCTTCCTCTTCCCATCCCCACCCCAGGCATGGCCGCCTACATAAGTACAAAAGAAAACAACCAGTCCCAGGTGCATGCCTATGATTAACCAGGCCTGTTTTTCTGGCCCCTCCAAACTAATGGACTACCTGGGACTCTGGAGCCTGGGTAATAATCCTGACAGTACAGCCAAGCAGATGAGAAAGATGTAGGCCACCCACACAGCAATCAAGAGTTCCTCTGGGTGGGCCAGGAAATTACAACTGTCCCTGCTTTGTATCAGCAGTGCTAAACCTCTAAACAGAGCCACAGGAGGGGTTGTGGTATCACTATCAGTGCATGCCACCAGCCTCTGGGCCAGTAGGCCAGCAAGAGCCAATGCTAGGTCAACACCCACATGTTCTAGCTGAAGCAAGAGAATGCATAATTAATAGCATACAATAAAGCTAAGACATAAAGACCTCATTAAAATGGATCACTAAATCTCATTGGTCCTGAGTGTGAGGAAGACAGACCCATGTGTAAAAGTGATGAGCTGGAGGGATCTGAGAGAGCCCGGCAAGGTGGCAAGAGACTCTGGCTCCTCTTGGGCAGTGTGTGAAACCCAGGTCTCAACTTCCACAGAAAGGTCTGCATGTGGCGAACCTTAGTTCTTGTTTGGGATACACTTGCTCTGTCTTTGTTATTCCACACTGTGCCCACCATGGCTATCTGAGGCAGGTGTGGTACTGACTAGTTCATGGCAGTTACTTCCCTGATAGAATTCAGGACTGGAACTAGGGGGACCTGAGAATCAGAACTACTCCAGCATAACTATGCTTGCCACTCTGTAAAGGAACCCCCACAAGTGACAGCTTCTTTTTCTCCACTGGAAGGTTACACAAAACCCAGGCTTTGCTTGGGTACAGTCAATGTCCCTAGCATCTAGATAATTCTATACTCAACCCCAGAAATTGTCATTGCTCCAACTAGGAGCTCCCCAGAAGGTAACATCTCAGTTCCTCCCCTCTTTGGGAAGGCTTGGACCCTGACAGTGCTCCATGGTGCTTACTGCCGTATGTCGTGTCCGTGGTTACACTTATCTGTTGTCCTTTGCTAACTGGAGAATGTGAGGACCTGGATTCATTCACACATTGGTACCTGGGGGCAGGGCCCAGGTCTATAGTGAACCCAGCAGCCAATGGGTTCAAAAGTTGGATTCGCACCAGATGACTCAGCCAATCGCTGCTGTACCTTACATCTTTGCCCAATCCTGGAATGCCAAGGTGTGTCGCATCTTGCTTATATATGATTTTCTTTAAAGACCCCGCCTGATCAGGGCTCGGGGTCCTTAGCCTTTCCGCTGCGCTGTAACGACTCTGGTTCCTTGAAACCTGTATGTAACAATAAAAATCCTCATGCCCTGGTGTTACAGTATGTCCAGCCTCCCTTGTGAATGTGGAAATTCTTACACGCGGTATAACAGACGACTTAGCCAGGAAGGAGCCAAGTTAGCTCCAGTCTCCGAGCCCTCATATGTGAAAGCGTCAAGACTAATGAGTTATTTTCTTTTCCATATTAGAAAGCAGATAAATGTTAACAAACTGATGCCATCAAGTGTCAGCAAGATTCAAAACACATAGAATGTTTATTACGGATACAGCTCAGGCACGAGCATGGAGACAAAAATTTAAAAGGTAAGAAAGAAGACGGTGCATATCCCAGCTTCAACTCACGCACAGCACCCTGCTTGTGGTCCATTGCCCTAAAAATCAGGAAACACAAGCCCAAGGGGAGGGTTAATTGCTCACTCTCGGCCCACTAGATTTCCTGACATCTCTACTGCATGCTCCTGATTTCCCAGGCAGCTTTCACTTTCAGGGACAGATCTGTTTCTATGCATGATTCAATGCTGCTGGTGCCTCGGGTAAGTTCAGGAGTGCAGAGGAGTAAGAGAAGCATTTTAATTACAAGCAATTCAGCCTGGCATACAGCACTCTCAACCTGTCCAAGTCACAGACTTCTGACCCTCTCCAAGATGGCCATCTGCTTCTGCTATGGCAGCATGGGGGAGGGGCTGCCCATGCAATTTCCCACACAAAAGAGAGAATTAGAGGCCAAATGCTTAGTGCTAACAAGGCCTTAGCTCTGTTGAAATATTCAGTGGTTCTGGTTTGGGAGCAGGGGAAAAGGGGGCAGTGTGGGGAAGCTGACAGAACGCGACTTCAGCCCATCTTGATGGAATGTAGGGGTTACAAAGGCTAGTCTTGTTCCTTGCAGGTTTTCTGGTACAGGCCGGGGTGGGCTGGCTGTTAGGATCCTCTGAAAGGATCTAACTGGGTTCCTGTGTTGGCTTCCCTTGAGTGGCAGGCCACCCCAGAGGCCTCTGAATGGAGGCCCTGAAATGTTAAAAAGTGAGTTGGCAATCCTTGTCTTCCAGGCTGCCAGGCTAGAAAAGAGGAGGGGCGGGGGCTTGTTGCTGGAGGAACAGAAAAGGGGAGTTTCTATGTCTGCTTGGTGTTGCGAATCAATTGGTAAAGTGCTCTCCCAATGGCGCCCACACAGGTCAGTCAGGCGAAGGGCAAGAAGATGGGCGAGCAGGCACAGCACGGAATCTAGAGGGCATAAGTGGCAGGTAGCAGTCTGTGTCCCAGCAGGCTGCCACAGCTATCAGGGATCCTAGACGCCCCCCTCTGGTGAGGCAAGGGTTGGCTACTTTACCTTGTGACAGAACCCTGGTCACAGTAACTTGACATTGAGCCTCCATAGTTTAGGTAGCTGGCTAGTGGCTCAGAATATGTGCTCAGCAGAGAGGAAATCCATGATACTCGGTAAGTATGTGCACACAGCAGTGAAGCTGTGAGGTTTGGGTCCCACTCACTCCTCTGATAACCACTAGTTCTGTGAAAGTTTGTAGTAAGAAGTTTCTGGGCCCGCCTAGTCCCAAATAATCACACAAAGTCTCATATTAATTATGTGGTGTTTCGTCCATGGCTCAGGCATATCACTTGCTAACTCTTAGGCTTAAACTAACCCATGATTAGCCATGTGGCTTAGTGCCTTTTCTCAGAGCATCATTCTGATCCTGCTTCCTCTGCATCTCCCGGGCATCTTTCCTCTGCTGCCCTTCTTCCCAGCATTTTCTTAGGCTGGTACTTCCTGTACTAGCCTATACTTCTTGTCTATCTTCTGGCCAGTCAGTAGGAGGGACAAAATATTTACAATGCACAAGAGGGCAATCACCCTTTTTCTTTTTAAAACAAGAACCCCCAAATCTAATTTCCTTTGTATACTTTTTTTCACCATTATATTGTCTATATTATATTGTCTATAACAATTTGTAACTGACACTTTAAACAAAAGCTTCTCTGAAGCTATTGGGTATGAATAGAACTCAGCGTTTTACAGTAAACCCAGGCTCAGGATTAGAGATGACTTTAAAACAAGCAAGATGCCACCACACAAGAAAAGTCCTTCCCTATTTGTTGAAAAAATAACTAAAAATCAAAACCAAAACCACAAAACAAACAAAACCAAAACCAACCAACCAACCAAACAAACAAAAAAAACACATAGAAGGAAACTGATACAGCCAGTTATAACTGGGATTCATATTTTATCTTTCTAAAAACCCAGGAAAAACAAAGCAACACAAAAATAACCCTGGGGGTTGGACAGCAACTTGGCATATAATACTCTATTAATGTGAGGATGTACCACAACTTTAAGATGATATCATTCAGTGAATAGAAGAGTAGCTCATCTCCAATGTGTAAGAGATCAGAAAACTTTAGAGATTAGAGATAAAACTCCACCAGAGCTAGCAGAATCCAAGTCACCCAACCATGGAGGGAGAAGGAAAAGCAACCAATGTGTCTGGTATCTCAACTTGCTATGAGGATTTGGCTTGATTTCCCAGTGCATCAAAGCAGCCAGTAGTTTACTGAGCAGTGACTGACTTCATTGGCAAGTGCAGTATATAATAACTGTGGACATGGAGGTCATGAGAGACACATCAGGGGCTTGACAAAGGCTACGTATTCTTGTTGATCAGTCTTTGTAAGGAGATATCATCACCATACTCCCTTGTTGAAAGCATTAACAGCGAAAATGCAAACAATGTATTTCCAAGTGGATCACACGTCAGAGAAATAAATGTCAAATTTGAATATTTGGAAATAAACTAAAACATACAAAGCAAACAAGAAGAGACATAAATTTATAATTGCTATGAAAGCTTGTACGGCTCACAGATGAGACATTAGAAAGGCTACCGATGATTACAGATGGTGGAAGTGGGGTGAACGGAATCATCATCCTGACATGTCACCTTGGAAGTGTGAAGGATGTAGGAAGGGTTGGAGAGAGGGTAGCTGAGGAAGTGTGGGGAGAAAATGGAGGGGGGAGTGGTGTACTTCTATTTTCATTAAAATATATTTTTAAAAATTAAAAAGTAAATGGAACAAATAAGATAATGAAGACATAACATGAAGATCTATGTATGTATGTAAACTTAGATAGGATTATAGATGAACATGTTAAATGTTATATATTTAGAAAATATCACTGCAGGACAATGTTTAGATAATTATAAAGTTTCATTTTGATAAGGTGAAAAAAGACTAAATAAAATACAAAGTAGAAAGAAAGAAAGAATTAAGACAGAGTAAAAATAAATTGGATAAACAAAAAGACAATAAAGAAAATAAAATATCTAAGCTCTTTTGAGTTTCCCTACAACATCACCAGATAACAGGATGATGAGCAGAATACCAGGACATTAAGTCTGGATTAATGGAGTTACATCTTGAAATGAAATTTACCAAAATGGTCACACACAAAAAAATAAAGCCTTACTAGTCTAAATGAGAGTTAAAAGACACAGTATATAAGCTGCAGCTTCCAACAATATACATGTATATATAGATAAGCCAATTCAGAAGAAACAATGTCAATGAGAAGGCCCTGAATAAATTGTAGTCAATATGCACAAATTAATTTCATATTATTGAATGGCAGCACAAACATTTTAAATGTAATATAAAGTCATGAAATTATACTAAATAACTATAGTATAAAAAGAAAAATACAAAGTTTTGCTTATACTGTTAGGGGACAATTATCAAAAATTGTTTGGAAGACAGTAACACCCCTTTAGGAAATATTAATACTATGATTTTGATTATCAGAAATAAGTTAACTCACAATACATAAGTACATGATTCATAGTAATACATAAGTAAACTACTTTCCTGGTGGCAGAGCTATAACATTTATGTAAAATATAAAATCTCTGAAAACTTTAGACTAGCTCAGACTTCACTGCTTTTAAATACAGAATCCCAAGTCTTTTTGCCAGAAATTATATATCTCCTATAGTGAGCAAATGTTTCATATGAATACTTTTGATCCTTTGTCCTATATAAAATTTCCTCCAGTTCAGCTCATGTTTATAAGCTTAGTATTATGAGTTTCTAGTTATTTTCATTGCAAATGTTTTTAAGTATTCACTAACATTAGTATTAGCTGGATTTGATAGATTAGCAATTTTTATTCTCAGCTAACATGTCAATTTTAGATTTGGACCTATATTATAACATCTATATTTTAAAATTATTTTGAGTATAAAAGTATTTTTATAAATACATGACTGAAGATCATACTTAAATATAAATATAACCCCCAAATGACCATATGTAGGTCTGGCTATAGTACCTAGACAGGATATTTAACTTAAAAAAAAATGGCCTGGGGAGATGACTCTGTTATTAAAAATGCTTCTGAAGCAAGCATGAAGAATTGCATTTGGATCCCATCATCCATGTAAAAAGCCAGATCCATTGGCATGTCCTGAAGTCCTGTTGTTGGAATGGAGTTGGGTAGATCCTTGGGTCTTGCTGGCCAACCAGCCAAGTTGTACTAGTGAGCACCAATTTCTAAGAGACCCTGGTACAAAATAAAATGGAGAGCAATAGAGGATGATGCCTGATGTTCACCTCTGGCATTGGAAGGATTGTACACACATCTGGACCCCTTCCCACACATGACCTGTGGCAGAAACTCAGTATTATTGACTCTTCACTCTATTCGAAAATCCAATGTACATTGTTTAAAAAAGATAAAGCTTTAGATAAATAAATATTCTTAACTTGGATAATTAATATTATTTCTACTGATAGCTCTCAGAAAAATATGCCTTGCCTTCTGCTTTCAAAATAAGTTGCTGCTGGTGGTGTTTTCAAATCTCAAAATCACTTAAGATCTCAGCATTTGAATTTAAGATGTGCAAACTGGCAGTGACAGTTTCACTTTCTATAGTTCTTTATCAAAATGGATCAAGTGTTTGAATTCACAAATGACAAATGCAAAGAATAAAACACAGTGGTTTGATGGTATAGTCATTATTATGAAGCCATCATCACTAACTACAGGATGTATCTACCTTCATCCAAAGGGATGTCAGCACTCAGTTCCCACTGCCCTGTCCCTCAGGCCCTGAAAGGTCCTGATGTGCTTAATATTTCTCTCTCACACTTTGTACACGAGTCCAGCTGGATGGATAAAGCCTTTTGTGTTGGCTTCTTTCAGTCAAGACTAGTCCACACTGTCGCAGCTATCAAAACTTCACTTTTTAAAATGGGTGAGCGAAACTGTTTGGTGAACGTTTGCATTCTCTGCATTTGGGGCGGTTTTAAATGCTGCCATAAATATTTCTATAAAAGTCTTAGGTAGATGTGGTTTTCTAATTCTCTTGGCATAGTGGATTGCTAAGTCATATGGTGATCTTATTTAATTTTTTAAAAAGCCATCAAGTTGTTTTCCACATCCATTTTACACTCTCACTAGCATGGATGGTATTTCAGCTTCATTCTCACACTAACTTATTTCTTTGTAAAATCATTGTTATAGTTAATCTAGTACTTGTGAAATGGCATCTCATTGTGGCTTTTGTTAGCATTTCCCTAGTAACCTACAACCTACAAGGGCTTGCTGGCCATTTCTGGACCTTCTTTTCATGGCCTATTAGTCATTTTTTTTTTTCATCTTCTTTGGGGAAATGCTTACGCAGACTGCACATATAAAAACTCAGTTATATTGGAGTTGTACATTATATTCTAAAATGCAGTCTGTGTTATAGGCCTTGTCAAATACAGAGTTTGCAAAGGGTTTTCTCCACTGTTATTTCCTTTCTCACCCCCCAAGTGTTTTTCTGTGTAGCTCTGATTGTCCTGGAACTTCACTCTATAGACCAGGCTGGCCTCAAACTCAGAGATCTTCCAGCCTCTGCCTCCTGAGTGCTGGGATTAAAGGTGTGCACCAGCATGCCTGGCTTGTTTTTCATTTTCTTTCAATTATTTTAAAAATTAATTCTTTGAGAATTTCATACAATGTGTTTTGATCATATTTATTCCCTCCCCCAGCCCCTCCCGGGCCCTCCTCCACACCAACCCAATCTCACGTTCTCTCTCATTCAAATTCCTTGAGTTGTGTTGTACTGGCTAACTAATCTTGAGAGTAGGAGCTGTTCTGGAGTGTGAACATACCAGAGGTCACACCATTAAAGAAAACAGACTGTGCTTCTTTGCAAGAGCTAACAGTTCATCAGCTAAACACTGAGTGCCCGCCTCTCCATCTACACTGGGAATTTATCTGCCTTGGTTTGGACAAGCCTTGCCCTTTAACACACATTTAAAAGCACTTGATGAAACCATCCCCTCTCCCTTTGGGTGCCATTAAAAAGAAATTCTTAAAAAGAGTGAGAGTGTGAGGGGGCAGGGAAGGAGGGGGAGAGGGTAAGGAAGAGAGAGAGAGGGAGTCTTAATACAATAGCACAGAGGTTTTTAACAAGTTGTGTCTTTATAGTTTTGGCTCTTACATCTCAGTCTTTGTCCTCTCCAAGTTTTTTTTTTTAATATGGTGTGAAATGAGTTCGACTTACAGTGGTCTTGCCATTTGTAAAATGATCTATTAATGAGTCTTGGCAGCTTTATTACTATTATTATTGTAAACCTTAACTGTGTCTATTTATCGGTTTACTTCTGAACCCTAAATTTCATTTTAACCACAGTCCTGGTACATAATAGAAGGTTTTCTGTTTATGATAGTGGGGAAGTTATAAGCACCCAGCATAACACTTTCAATTTTGAATTTGATTTTCCTGGTGGGCTTTTGACATTCTGTGCCTGACAGTGTTGGATAGAAACAGCAAGCAAGCCCAGCTAGCCCATGACACCAGCATACATTATTAATGGTCTAAACTGATGCTGTGTAGCTAAGTTTTGTTGTTCATATGGCTAGACGGAATTTATTTCCAAATGGTCACTGTCATCTTCCTCAGGACTTAACAGGATAGAACCCCAGAGAGAACCCATCCTGGAAATAGTACCACACTGCTCTGAGTACAGCTTCACTATGGTTGGTTTTAAAGTTTTGGCTATTCACATTCTTCTATGTGTGTATATAAATTTTAGGAGGCGTCTGTCCATTCCTGAAAGAAAAAAAAAGGCAGTATAATCAGGAGTTTCTCTGTCCCACTACTGGTTCCACAGCAGCTTATAAAATAATTATCCAGAGGATTACATATTGTAACTGCTGGGCCAGTAGTTCAAACTAGCACTTACATTTAAATTAATCCATAATTCTATTTATGTTTAGCCACCTTTTCCCAGTGTATCATTTTTATCTTGCTTCCTCTGTATATGGCTGGCATCTGCTTCTCTGCCTTTCCTCTTTCCAGAATCTCCTAGTCTGGTTGCCCCACATCTATTTCCTACCTGGCTACTGGCCAATCAGTGTTGTATTAAACTGATATGAGTAACAAAACTTTACAGTGAACAAGAGCATAATCCTTCACTTCCTCTTTTTTCTTTTTAAAACAGGAACCCTGAATCTGATCTCCTTTGTTTAGCTTTTTTCCTAACCTTTATCCAAAACAACTTGTAACCAACACTCTAAACAAAGACAAACATCCTTAATTCATTTTTTGGGAATGCGGGTGTAGTTCTCTAGATTACTTCCTGATGATTGGGGTTGTTTTTATGGGCAAGATTATGGGCAAGTCTTAAGTGGAGTAGTTTATGAGGCTGGATCATCTTGGCCAGCATCCCTGAAGTTGTTCTGGATGCAAAACTCAAGAGGAAATTACAACAAAGGTGCTCTGAATTGTTAGATCATCTGGGCCATCCATTCTCAGATTTTTCAGGTGGTCTTCCTTAATCAAATCTTATTTTCTTTAACCTGGAATGAATCCAAAGCCCCTCATTTTCTGTGGAAATAAAAAGAAAACATCTCCTCCAAAATAATGTATCTTTTGACTTAAAAACTGAAGTAAAGACATTTACAAACTATATAGGTTGAAGGCTGAATTAATCCAGCAGCGTTTGTAATCACATGTGTCTTAGCAGCTCTTGCTCTTTCCTAATACCTTTTCTCAGTGCAGCATTCTCATTTTGCTTCCTCTGTGTCTGCCTTTCTTCTTCCCAGAATTCTCTCAGTCTGGTTGCCCTGCCTCTAATTCCTGTTTAGCTATTGGCCAATCAGCATGTTATCAAACCAATATGAGTAACAATCTTTTCAGTATACAAAAGCATCAACACAGGGAAGATGGAATGTCATGGGGATTATACAGATCTGGCCACTGGGGAGTACTGCTTCCTTGAATCTTCAGTTCTGCCCACACAGCACACAAGCTATCTTAAGTTATAGTTATGCAAATCAATACAGTCCAAACTACAAAGCCTGGCATCAGCAGACCTAAGTGTTGGAGTTATGCTGGCCTTCATAACCTTCCTTTCAACATGCTTCTCAGGTTACTACTGTACTGTATCCTAACTGGATCTGTTTTCCCTCTGCTGAACTTCCTTTGGCTCAATGTTTCCCAAAACACATCTGTGAGAAGAATAAAAAAATACTACAAAGATTGTTGCTCCAGAAATAGTTTACTATATATGAAGAAAACCAGATAACAAGAAAATATATATTTTCTCTTAGCAAATAAAATGCTAAGTGCATCAATCTTTTTTCACAGTAGAAATAAATTATGTACAACATAAGTTCCTGCCTTGTATTATGCTGTTTTGATAAAATACGCCACATATATTCATTGAAAAGACCAACAAGACAGACTGACACCACAATGGATAACATGTAGTTACTTTCGCTTTGAACAACCCTTATTTATGTGAACACAGAACAGAGTGTGGGTGGCTAGATTAGGTGCACATCATATGGGAATACCCACCCTGAAACACGAGGCTTTCCATGTGCAGAGACAAGATCAAGAAGCTATTCATCACAAGGAAAGCAGAGTAATCTTCCACAAAGAGACATCTGTTATCAACAACAGCTGCAGTTTAGCTACCACATGGTACTAACTTAGAAGTTGTTGTATTTAATCCTGAAATCTTCCATTTGACATTTTGCCTCCATTTATACCAAATCCCGGGGACCTTTAAGTGGCTATGCAGAGACAGCTGATGAACAAGGGAACATTGCTACCTAGAGACAAGATACAGCAGTACAGAGACTCAAGACAAGATTGATTTATCTCCATGTTAGCTGAGAATGAAAGAAATTGACCTACAATCTCATACAAGGAAAACCATAATTTCCAAACTTCAAAATAAAAACTCAGATTAAAAACCCAAGCCACCCGTGGCATTGCCAGGCAGCAATACTCTGCGAATGCTATGAAGATTATCAGGCAAGCAGGGTCTTCACTTGTTCAGGTGACCTGTGTAGGATGCTCTCTGGATCTTTGTATCCATTGACTGGGTTCATCACAGCTGCATGAACTTCCTCATAGGCTCTGCAGACCAGCTCAGTAGACTGCTTTACAATCTGCTCCCTATTGAGCAAACAAAATCAGAAGATGACATACCCCAAGAACTGTAAGATTACACATCTGAATGATATGCTTCATCTCCATGCTGACCAATTCCTACTGATGGGAATAAATAATTACCGTTTACTAAAGTCTTCCTCAGTAATAGGTACTGCATTTCATGTACTGCTTGGTCATTAGGACTAAAACAGTGCCTCACATGTAAATATGTCTGGACTTGTGATAGATTTATATCCTGATGAAACAAGCTAAAACCATGGGAAGAGGAAAATGCATTTAACATCCTTAATCTACCAAACTCTGCAATCTAGAATACCGTAAATGTGTTCAGAACATTTAATCCTGGCTTAGTCTTGAGTCAAATTATCTGAAAAAGGCAATAAGAAAATATTTTAGTAGTCTGTGCAATGAAACTACCAATAACAGACGATATTTTTTAAGCTGTCTTTCTGGGATCTATGTTCTTCTTTATAATAGTGCCCAAAATAATACATTTGTAAGCCTATCTACAGATACAATTCTATGACTCATAAGTACAATATGTGGACAGAAGCAAAAGAGAAGCCCATTCCAAGTTATTAGGTCATCAGCACCTGGTTTGGATCTATCCTTATGGAGTTTTCAAAACCTGATAAAGATTGCAAAATAAGAGTAAAGAGAAGGAAGCCATGTTGAATAAATGCTCTGAACACAGTGCAGTGATGGTGACTATGCTGTTGGAAAGGAAGGCAGAAGGCTGAGAATGCAAATACGGACGGCTCAGCAGGTAAGAGTTCTTGTTCAGATCCCAGCACTCATGGGAACTGCCTAGAACCTAACCCCAAGGGATACTGAGACAAGAGAATTTAGGGACTTGATAGCTACAAGCTTCACCATGAAAATGCAAGCTCCAGGTTCAGGGAGAGACCATACCTCAAAGGAATAAGCAAACAGAGACTGAAGAAGACAGTCTACTCATATTCACACATAGATGCCACACACAGATAAAACCTAAAAAATATGAAACTGTTGGGCATCTACTTAGTCACAGGAGGCTTCATGTGATCTACTGAATGGTGAATTTTCCTGTAATTAACTGAGATGTTATTTAACAATTGTTACATATATTTTTGAAAACCATGGGAAAAAAAAGAGTTTTTGTTTTTTTTTTCCAACACATTAGAAGTGAGCTTTAGAGGCAGTTTCTAGCTCAGAGCAGGATGATGGATGTAAGGCTAGTATGAGGTTATTATCCAAACCTCATACTTCATGATTTGCTTCAATCTGACTATAACAAGGAAAATATGGAATAGAAACTATGCTGCCACACAAAAAGTTTAAAATCAGAAAAAAGCACAAGCATATATATTAAACATTATTTTTAAAATACTAAATAATTGGCAAAAGTAGCATACTGGAAAATCTTAATGTAGTCATTTAATTTTTGTTTTCAAGTCATCATAAAAAAATTGTTCAACTGAGTTGTAATTCAGGCAATGTTTCTACGCTAAATTAGCTTACAAATGTCAATGATTACTACCATAGCTGTAAAGCAATATAGGTCTTCAAAGGAGAAAGAGAAGAAAGCTAAAACACAGGTACCTAAACAAAACCAGGCCAAAAGATTTGCGAGACTGTGTACCTTGTTCTGAGTGTTGGTATGTGATGACACAGGGCTTTCCCAGGGTGCTCCTCAGTTAAGAAGCCACTGAGGGAAGGAAGTAAAACTGAACATGGACTGAGGAAGACAGAGAGTGGCGGTGGAAGCCAACACAACACCTTGGAAGTAGTGAGACAGAGGAGGGCAAAGGGGCAGCATTCCTTCTCTCTGCCGGCTCAGACATACCAGGGCAGAGCTACAAGCGGACCCTCCTGGCAGTGTGCCACACGTAACCCTCATTTAGAAGCAAGAACTCTGACAGTGTGGGGCACGGAATCACCACCAAGTCCACACACTCACTTCCACTAAATGTCTCCATGGAACTCTACATGGCATGGTAGAGGATAAAAGTACTATGCAGGAATTCTGAAAGGTGGAACTCGAGTTAAGGTTGCGTTACCATGACTTTATATTATATGTCCTCTACGAAGTACTGAATAGATGACTCTTTGTATAATACCTTGAGCATTTAAACTACACTATTCAACTGACAGATGGGAGCATTTTAAGCAGCTTGTCTTTTAAAAATCATATATTCATCTTAGTGTACACACACTAAGATGCAGTCCCTAAATAAGCCTGTTGGCTATTGCATGTCAGTGTTTACTTTCTTAGTGCTCAAACTTTACTTCCATTTGTTTTGAATTCTCTACTATCCCTCCCTTTTTATTTCAAACAGAAACTACCCTGCAAGCTCGCCTTTTATCTTGGAACGTCTGTGTCCTGCCTATACACCATGTATCTGTCTGTCTGTGTACCATACTGTTTTTCTTCCTGCCCCGTGTCAGGTTATCTCACTAATTAGCAGTATCATGAAATAGTTTTAAATTATGAGAATCACTATAGCGACATATTACTGATGTCTAATATGAAATAGTTTGAGAGACAGTGTGACTAAATCCAAAGTGATTAAGAAATTATCTAAGTCCACTTGTGTGCTTGGGACCTTGGAAGCCCCCTCAGCAGTGTTGTGGAGCACTACTTCTAGCCTGGGTACTCAGCCACCTACATTTAGACCAACCACAGCCAAGTTCACAGATGATGGATGAAAAGCTATGTTCAGAATGGCTTCTGTGGTACAATTTTCATAAGGATAAAAAGATTCTATGCTCCAGAAAGACTTGACATCTATAGTATAACAGTATTTTCCAGACACAACAAGTAGCTATGAACTCACGGTGGTAAGGACTGCACACATAAGTACTACACAAGGTCAAGGCACCAACCCAGCATGGATAGCAGAGGAGTATACTCAGCAAACTCCCAAGGAACTACTGGCAATTGATGGCTGCTGCGGAAGGGAAAATTTGGTGTTCTTCATGGTTGTGGGCCCAGACAGGCTGCCATGCTCCATCAGATGCTCCTTCACCCAGACACATGCAGGCAGCAGGAGGGGGACTCAGTAGGTTTTTAAAGGAGCATTTTATAACATTTGGGAGAAAAATAACTTGAAAAATGGGGAGGAAGTAGAGAAAGGAGATAGGAGTAGATTTGATCCAAACATACATGCATGTATACAATTCTCAATTTTTAAAGATTATAAAAATGAAGGAAAATGTTATTTTTAAAAAGGTGTGGTCATTTATAAAGTTAGGCCATTAACTATCTGGTGTCTTTGTGACTATGAAATCTTGGGATTAGTTAACTAAATGATGTTCTAGTCCAGCTAAGCTAATTTGAAAACCCAGAAAACTTAACTCTTACCAGGATATAAAAATGAACATGTCACAATCCTCATTCATGTCAACAAGGAAACTTCTAATGATGAAGCTGGTCACAGAATACTTCGCTAAACCAGAGAGGATGCACCCAGGGTAGTGTGGCCTCAGGGTACTTATAGAAGAAAGACTCCAATAAAAAAAGTTATGTCTAAGCAAGCTAATGTGCTGAGGTATAAGGGAAATCATGACCCTTGGGACTATCTTTCCAAGTACCAGACTCTACTGCTTAATTTATCTACCTAGTTTGCAACCTTTAATTTCCACAGAACAGAGTTAAGTAAAGGCTCACCTCTTCCACCAGTCTCCTGTGGGCAGGTGGGCAGCATGACACCACACTCCCCAACACATCTCACACTTAGAAAGCAGCTGACCACACCATGGATCACACAACAAACAGAATAAACATGGAGCTAGTTTATGGTGAGAAAAATGAGTGGATTGAGGCGAAACTTCACATTTTTACCAAGGGGCACTGCCATTTGGTTCTTTGTACTTTACAATGCCAACCAGTAAGAAATTGTTTACCCAGTTACAAGTGTCAAAATTTCAAAACTCTTAATACAGATCACTATGGAAGTGCACAGAGAACTCATTCTTATTAAAATATGCTCATGTAAATTGGTTGTATTTTAAACAGTTATTTAAAGAACTGAGCTTCCAAATGAATTGCTTGCTTCTGGAATCAGGGAGCTTGTTAATCAGTACTTAAGATTCTCGTTGCTTAACAACCTGGTACAACTTCAGCATTACCAGAAACCTACTGTTCCTAAAAATAGCTTCTCTCCCCATTCTGGTTCTGAGATCACTGAAATGGTACTTCTGTGGGGCACAACCAAGTGCACACCCAGAAGGAGGCTTCAGCAATTACGGGCTGGGAAGCCAATACATTGAGGGATCATAAGAGTGTTGGTGTTGTTTTGTATTTTGCGAGAGGGTCTCTTACGTAGCTCTGGCTGGCCTGGAACTTGTTATTTAGACCAGGCTAGCCTGAAAGCCACAGTGATCTGGCTAGCTTGGCCTCCTGTGTCACCATCCCTGGCTCTGTAACTGTTAACAAATGTCGTCCGTGCCCTTCAGGCTTTGCTGTTAGCCACATGCACTAGCACCCTTCATGAACGGATTCTATTAGAACTGTCATTGTCGTTTCTCATCTCAGCACCTGGTCTAATTGCCCTGGTGCTGACACAGCTATTGAAGTGTTAGTGTGATTGCTGTTGCCATGGCCGGGCTCCATCACCCTTCAATTGTAAAGCACCTTCTGCACGAAGGCTGTATTAGACAGCAGGCACCTGGGCCACGCTTGTTCATCAGTCTGAGGGGTTCCTGCCTTTCCACTGGAGTAGTCGGCTGGACTTCTCTCTGTCCTGCAGTCTGTCTCTCTCTATTTCATCTGGGGTTTTCTCCTTTCCTTGTCTGCGTCAGACTGCTATGAGGTCTCCTGTCTGCTCTCAAACAGTGCTGCAGACCCTGGGGATAATTTCGTAGCCTACATCATCAAGCAGCTCGCTTCTATTTCCCTCTAAATCTGTGGTTTGCAACCACAGGTCAAACAACCCTCTCCCAGGGGTCACCTAAGCCTACTGAAAAATAGATATTTACATTATAATTTATTACAGTAGCAAAATTAATTATGAGGTAGCTAAGAAATAATTTCATGGTGGGGGGTCACCACATCATGAGTATTAAAGGGTCTCCGCATTAGGACCGTTGAGAACCACCTCTCTAAATGCTCCTTAAATGACCCACTGACTCACTTTCATTTCATGTTCAGCCTGGCTTCAGTCTTTATTACTCTGAGGTTACTTTCCTTGTTCTCATTTCCTTCAGTCTAAAGAATTTCCTTTAATATCTCTTACAGTGCAGTATGCTGGTGTTTACGCAGATGAGAAGATGGATTAATTTTGCTATTAGCCTTCAAGGTGGGGAGGGTATGATTTTTGGTTTATTGGGGCTAGGAATTGAACCCAGAGCTGCAAACACCTTAAGTTGACTCTTTACCAATGAACCCTGAGGATCATCCATGTTGATACTTTAACATACTAAAAACATCATCCCATTGTCTTCTAGTTGTATTGTTTCCAACACAATGTCAGCTCCCATGAACTCAACTCTTCCCACTGGCTGCTCTAAGATGATTCTATTTATAACCGGCATTGGTGATCTGACCAAGGAACATTCTTGTGAAATGTCCCTGTTTGGGTTCATTTAACTTATTCACATTTTACACCACATCTGGAAAAAGTTCTTCTTGCATTATTATTTTTGTTTGTTTCAATAACATTGTTGTAGACTATTATCTTAATAAGGTGTGTTACTTTTGTTTATGTTGCATTTGTTTAACTCTGTGAAGCTTTGTTATTTTCCCTAACAGTTTAATGAAGAACTGAATGGCCAATAGCAAGGCAGGAGAAAGGATAGGTGGGGCTGGTCAGCAGAGAGAAAAGAAAAATTTGGGAGGGAAGAAGAAGAAACAAGAGAACAAAGAGAGCGGATGCTAGGGGCCAGCCACCCAGCCACGGAGTAAAAAACAAAGTAAGATTACAGACAGAAGAAAAGGACAAAGCCCAGAGGCAAAAGGTAGATGGGATAATTAGTCAAGAAAAGCTGGCAAGAGGCAGGCCAAGCTTAGGCCCTATAGTCACAAGAAAGCATAAGCCTCTCTCTCTGTGTGTGGTTTCTTTGGTAGCTGGGTGGAGGGCCCCCTGAAAGAGCAAAAACAAACAACAGAACGTGACACTCCTACCAAGTATAACATACATGTGTCTACTGAATGGATGTGAGAGAGGTGGGGAGCTACTTAATACCACCTCACATGTACTTCCTTTCCTCTGTCGTCTGTCTGAGCTTAAACTCAGTTACAAGATAATAGAATATAACTATCACCGAACACATTAAATTTATTCTTGATGTGCAACTAATATGAAGATTTCTTGAACCTGTGTGCAAGAGAGTTAAGTTCATCCTATTTAGCCAGTTCTGATGCATATCAAGCTTTTCTTCAGTCAAACAAGTCACCTTGTTTACACCCTGCTGTAGCCCTGGCCCCTTTGTCTACTCACTAATGTGGTGATATGTAACATATTTAATAAAACCTAAAATATTTGAGAGATTAACACACAGTCAAAACCTAGGTAGACAGTTGAGGAAGTTCTTCAGCTTTGAGTACTTGGCCAAACAGCTGGGCTTCAATGGCACACACCTTTAATCCCAGCACAGGGAAAGCCTGAGAGTGGTGACCTACGCCCTTAATCCCATAACTCCAGAGACAGGCTACTAAATAGAGTAGTTCCTGCCTTTAATCCTAACCTGGATGGGATACAGCTGGCAAGAAGGGTATTTAAGGCCTTGTAAGAAACTAGCAGAGGCAGAAGTGACCAGGAGCAAGGCTGAGGAAGTTGGAAGACAGCTGGGTGAGAATTGACTGTGGTGTTTCCTCTCTCTGGTATTTCAGCCTTTCCTCGATATCTGGCTCTTAGTATCTTTCCTTAAAATTCGAATTCATGCAACACACTAATCCCCTGTCTATACTCTGCTGTAGCCCTGGCCACCTTGTATAACTATTGCTGGAGTTCCAGCTTCAGAAAAGAGACCCAAAATGTGTTGGCTTTCATGCCACATCCTGTGAAGAGTTTGCATATTTTCTTCAAGTTCAATGGCTGTTTTCTACATTCTTAATAAAAATGTCACTCTTAATTTAAGCGACAATTCAGGTTCATTTCCATAAATGATAAATGGTTTAATCCTTAACCACTAGTCTGGCACACTGAAAGTACTTAATTCTTACCTGGTAGAGTAGAAAGAAAAACGATGCAGATTATTGCCTAATCTCTTACTTGTAGAGAATTTCTTTACTATTTCTCTTAAAACCAAGGATGTCAAACTATAGAATCACTTGCTACTTGTAACTGTATTAGAGTATTAGATGGACCCATATGCACTCTGCTCTGAACTATGATGCTCATGTCCATTACCTGAACTTTAACCTAAGATGGGTTTACCAGGATGGACCTATCCCTACTCTACATTGAGGAGACATCTATAATATTTAATAGTTTTTAGATCTACAGAAAATAATAAGATGCAAAGTAGTCCATCAAATTACTCATCTGTAGAATGTATAACAAAGAATGTATAACATAATCCATATTGTCAACATTGCCTTGACATATTTAGAATATAAAGGAATTTAGTATTATGTCTCTGCAACTCTAACTGTAGTCACAGCAATTTAAAATCATTAACAAAATAAGATTATACATTGATGAGAGATTTTGGAGGAAAATACAGGTAAGGAATAAGTATTGCCAAGGTTAATTCCTTAAGGTACTAAGGCAGGAAAAACAAAACTACAGCTCTTCAAAAGCAAATGTCTCAGTCTTAAAAATAACTTATTTTCAAGAAAAATATCTGATATTTACGAAGTTATGAATCTGTCCCACACCCTTCAGAGCAGAGCAGACACTCACTTCACCGTGGCGCTGAGGAGGAAGTTCAGCTGGGGCATCAGCAGGTGGTCTGGGGCCGAGAGGTAGCGGTCAAACTGAGCCTGAGAGAAGAAAGGGACATGAAATGTATGGACCAGCTAAGGAGCTACTCACTAGCAACTTCTGGGGAGGGCTAAAACTACACAAAACCCCCATTAAAACTGTCTAGAGAGTTTTCTTCAAATGAGCAGTTCCTAAAACGTTGTATCTGAAACACCTAAAACTACCTATATTAATTTATTTGGACCTAGGTTTAGAAAGGTTGACAAGGTCTAATAGTTAGTCAAAGAGTTTACATACAACTTTCATTCTGTGTGTGCATGATCCTCTGTGTGTACACGTGTGTGGGGGGGTGCAGTATACAAGTATGCATGTGTAAACAGAGGACAGAGAACAACTTTGGGCATCGATCTTTGGGTACCACTCACCTTTTCCCCACCAAGATAGTGTCTCTAGTAGCCTAGAACTTGCCAGGTGGGCTAGACTGGCTAGTGAGCCCCATGGGTATACCAAGGGAGAAAAAGCATCACCTAGGGCATTATCGCCACATAGTAACCATGGCCAACACTGCCTAAGGAAGTCCACGGGATGATCTGTTATGCACTTACCATTGCAGCCTTCAGTGCCACAGAATCTAGGTTGGGCAAATTAGCTAAAGGACCCTGTAAAAAGTTATAAAAATGGTCTATTAGAGGATCGCCCACTTTCAGAAAAATCACAGTTGTTTCCAAAGAAAAGTGTTTTCTTTCAACTGCAGTAAGAGTAGGGCCATAAATGAGGAGCAAAGCCACAGACAGAAACACTACCACACTTGATATTTCAAAGCAAGAAAAGCAAGTGATACAGCACTTGGAGGACGCTGGTGCAGTGTGGTGGCCATGGTGCTTTAAGGAACAGGAACAATGAGGAACTGGTCCCCCTTTAATCATCTACAGCACAACAGAAGGGGAAAGCTGTGAACTCTTGCTTTGTAAGGGATTATTTTTTGGTTTGTTCCTCATATATAGCACTACTCTTACTGTAGTTAAAAGAATGCACTTTCCTTTGGAAGCACCTACATGATTTTCTGAACTTGGATAATCTTCTAATCTTACTTTGTGTTAGGATTTCCCACCTCTACGACCTATTACTATTGGGATTCTGTAGCTTCATTTCAGCTCAGAATATTTTCCTTACTGATCTACTAAATTAGATAGAGGATAATATTACTAGTATAGCAATTCATATATTCATTTGGCTGAAAGTGAAGTGGGATTTAAAAATTCATCAGTATGAACATCTTGTCCACTTTATAATGCTCATTTCTGTGTATTTATATCTTGTGATACTAATTACTAAATATTTTCATCCCTTTGACCTCATATAACAGTCACTATGATTAACTCTGTCTCAGAGGAGGACATGAACAGAGAAAACTGCTAATCAGTGACAGAGCCAAGATTAAAATCTAGTCTCCAGAAACCACCCCTGAGCTGTCCTTTGCCAGGGCAAGTGGTGCTCACCTGCTCAGGTCTATGTTGCTGTACAGTATTGTAAATGTAGCTCAAGCCAACTCGAGTCAAAACATACGAGGCTTGCTCGTTTATAAGAGTGTCCAAATGGGCTTCAATCTAAACAAAATACAGCAGAAAAAAACATTTAGGAAGAGAACAAACAGTGGCCACCGTAAAAGCAGCCCATGATGGGCTGTCCTCATGGCCTTGTCTTGGTGTGGCCCAGATTTGGGGACCCAAGGCAGCCTCACAGCAATTTTTTTTTTTTTAAATCTCTGAGAGAAATCCTTCCTGCTACTTAAAAAAAAATTACAACTAAAGAGCATTCTAGAATGGTCACTAGCTAAGGAGTATGGGTTGCTTCTCAGCTATTTAAAAGCAGAACTCAAACAAAACAACTATAAAATAAATTACCCAGGGGAAATAAGGGCTTGAAGGCTCCATTCTGGGCCTTCCCACCACTCCCTGGACAGCCCAGTCTCTGAAGAAGGCTGGTAGGACTTGGGCTGCAGCTAAGGAGTGGGGTGCCTGGAAGACAGTACCAATAAAAAGGTGCTGTCCTGTTTGCAAGGCCCTCCTTCCCTTCCACACCATGAAGGGTCCCCAGTTTTACCGATTTGTTTGCCAATGACACAGAGTCCCGCTAGCTCTCATTCTGCCACCACATGAAAGCCTACCCACTTCAAGCAACTCCAACACCTATACGTCTCTCACTAAGAAGCCGACTTCATTCTTTTGAATGAAAATAACCAAGGAAGTACAAGTAAGAGTCCTTACTTCTTAGATTTACTGAAAACCAAATAATAGTAATGACTTGTTCATTACTTAATAAAAGTGTAAAAGAAATTAGCTAATGCTAAAAACCAAATTAGTGCCTGAAGAAGAAATAGAAGACAAAGTACCAAGGAAACAGGTTAAAAAGAGAATAAATTAAAGAATGAATCCATAAGTATAAAAATGAAACAGGATCTCAAAAGAGAAGATAGTAACAGAGAAACAATAAAAAAAAAAAACCAAAACCATAATGAAAGGTTTGAATCTTCAAACTGAAATGGCTCTCAAATATAAGATAGAAATAATAGAAAAAGAGGAACACCTAAATTGTTCTGGAAAAGTACCTGAACGCAAAGAAACATCCTTAAGGCTTCTAGGTGGACAGACAGGAAGCTCCAACAGGAGACCCAGACTTCCCCGTATCCCAGCAATGCTGGGGACAGCTAAGTGAGAACGGGAAACCAGTGAAATGATGTCTGGGTATTTAGAAGCCTCAGTCTAACAACATACACTGTCTTTGGAGGACCCTGATGACTTCTAGCACAACCCTTGTGTGTCTGTCTTTGGAGGACCATGATGACTTCTAGCACAACCCTTGTGTGTCCCTTGAATATGTGAAAAGTCCAGCTAACACATCAAATGTGGGTGGAGAATAAAAACCCTGGACAAACTAACAAACTTCATTTAACAAATACAGAACTTTGTGCTGTGCAGAAAATGTACAGAACACAGAGAACAGACATGAATGCTGATAATGAAAATTAATGAGCATTTTAAGACAATAGATCTGAACATAAGAAAGGAATGAGATAAATGGCAGAGTGTAGGGGGAAATCAGGAACTATACATGTGAATGATCGCGTCAGAGGACTGGAGACGAGCAGGGCGTGGTTAACTGGAAAGGATTCCAGAAGTACACCTCCAAGGGAGAGGACCAGGACAGGAAGCTGGCATTCTCTCGCAAGAGTTCCCGACCAGTTGCGTGGGTTTTCGGACTGATGACCTGACTTCTGGGTGTGCCCAATTCAGGCCAGCAGTGCGGGAGTTCGGACGTGCGGATGAGGAGTTTTCCTTAGAAATGCTCCGGCGCGCTGCAACCTTATCCCTTTATTTTCTCTTAAAACCTTCTCTGTTTTGTAAGTGATTTTCACAAAATAAACCCCATTTAAAACATATCTCACGGCAGGTTTTTACCGCGATAACAGAGATTTGAGCTTGGACTGGTGGTAAATATACGAAACATATTATGAAGTCCATGAAGTCCATGAAAATAAAGTTATTCAAGACAAGAATTCTGTTTAATCCCTCTCTCTATTTGTGGGATAGCACTTCAGCAGAGCAATGATCTAAGCTTCACTGAGCTGGAAAGAGGAGAAAACTCAGGGCAAGGCAATCACCCTTCTGAGAGGCTCTGTGTGGAGATCATGAAAGCAGAGGGATTGTGAGACAGGCTGCAGCGGGGGGAAGGAGGGACACAGAGAGAGCAATGGATGATATGAGATAGGCAGGAGGGACTGAGGTAACCGGTGAAAAGGGCGTGGGAGGGCAATGGAGGGACAGGGAAGGAGACCACAGTGTAACACGGATGTATGAAGATGCTATCATGAAACCCATTAGCTGTGTGATAATCTAAAACATGTTTTTTTAAAAACTCTCTCCAAGTGGCAATACATATAAGTATTTAGAGCTACTAACATAAATTCAAGAAGAAATGACTATCCAGATAGATAAACAGGAGAGGTTTGAGCTGTGCCATTTTACAACAAACTACAAAATTATTAAGACTTTATAATGTGGTCATTCCCAAATGTTTTTAAATGAATTAGAAACTAGGATATTTGGGAGGCTGGAGAGATGGCTCAGTGGTTAAGAGCACTGACTGTTCTTCCGGAAGACCTGAGTTCGATTCCCAGCATCCACATGGCAGCTAACAACTGTCTGTAATTCCAAGATCTGACACTCTATATACATGTAGGCAAATCACCAATTCACATAAAATAAAAATATATAAAAAAAGAAACTAGGATATTTGTTTATATCAAAATCCACTCCTCAGAAAAATGAAAGGCACAATTCGAATTTCATTGTACCCTCTACCCGCCTTCAGGCTTTTGGTGACAGACACTTGAGGCCTTTGCTTTAGTCTGGTTCCCGTGATCACTGTATCTACCAGCACTGTATCAGTACCAGAACCTGAGTATTAGGAATCTTATGAATGGCTCTGACTTAACTATCATACAGACTTTTGAGAGACACCAGCTGGCTTATAGAAATGGTGACTGTTAAACCATAGTGTTTGACCTAATACTGCTTTACACACAGATAAAGTGTGCCTGGTCTCTGTAACACATGCTGCAACAGTTACGCAGTCTGTGAACTACAATATACTTTATAACATGACATCTGTACACAGCACTGAACACTCAAATGAATCAGAGAGCTTCCTCATACCATCCCATATTATAATCTGATCAAATTCCTTAACCATTCCACATTCTGGCTTCTTTAAAGCTGAAAACCAAAATATTGTGTGTGTGTGTGTGTGTGTGTGTGTGTGTGTGCATGCATATGTATACATCCTTCAGACAAACTGCCTTAAGGAATTCATGAAGTTAGGCCATCAACATTTGTCAAAAGCTAACTTAAAGCTATCACACTGAAAAAGCAAAAACACAGAGAAGCCACATTCTGGCAAAATTTACCTGAAACTGAAGCATTTCCAGGCGCCTGTCTGTGAATTCAAACAAAGCCAATGTTGTCTTCATCATGTACAGTGAGTTGACCATGAATGTGGCCATGTCAGCTGTGCCTAAATTGCTGGCTGATACTGTACACATCTGGAGGAGAGGATCCAAGACACATGACAAAACCTGTATATGAAAAGGAAATAAATTCTTATTTCTTAATCAGGGAATGATCCTGGGTTTATAGCCTTTCCAAATTAAATGCCAAACTAACTGGAAGTCAGCCAACTTATGAAAGTACATGAGGAAAATAAATTTAATAACGAATCAAATAATATAAAAATGAGCATCATTGAATTACCCTTTAAAATCAAGAAATGATTTAATATTGAAGAAAATCAGTAGTAAAGGGAATGTCAAAGTATACTGGTCACATGTGACAGGATGTGTAACTGAGGGGGGGTCAAGCAATGAATGTATAAACTACCTGCACGAAGTCAGCCTGCCGAGCATCCAAGGGGACAACTGAAGAATCGTGTGACGCCAGAACCTCCCGCAGCAAAGTGAGTGTCTGATTCAGGGCAGAACTGGGGCCGAGGTCAGGCGGTGGGAGCTCAACCTGGACCAAAACAACAGTTACTCACTGCCCTTGTTTTCTTTAGGCAGCTTAAAGCATATAGAGGGTCACACTGAAAACACAAGTGCAGCATAGCGCATGTCTAATGCAGTAAAAACTCACAACTTACTGACAGCTTATTTTGATGTATGCTGCTCAGAATGGCAAGGTTTACCAGCCAACTCCAGGGTTGTCATTATAACTTTCTACGTTAAAGCTCAAGCATTTATGAGAAAAGTTGTTTACTTGAATTATAGAATTACATTTATTACATATTGAAAATAATCTAGTTTCATTTTGTTTTCAGCCTAAATTATAAGCATAAAGAAATCCCCAACAGCAGCAGCATGGAGAAATGCTCTATCACTGAGAAAGATCATCCACTCTCAGGGCTCAGCGTCTAGGTTGGGGCTCTTGACTCCGTTCTCCATCAAGGGCCACTGGAGAATTCCAGGTTGATTCAGGGGTGATATATATATATATACTTTGAAAAGTGGTTCACAGAATATAAGTACCTCTAAAACTTTGAAAGATAAGTTTAAATCCTGAATCTACCACCTAAGTCACTGTATGACCTTGAGAAGGCTAAGTTCTCAGAACATCAGAGGGACTCTAAAGGACTGGATGGAATCCTGCATCAGCTGCTGACCAGAGACCTGAGTTACTAAGGAAGTGAAAGCTTGGCCTAGGATGTCGCTGCTGCTTGGAGATGTCACCAGAGGGACCCTGTGAACTTCCATTTTACTCATTTCTTTTTAATAAAAAAAAAGAACTAATGCAAATATGAGATACTAACTAAAAAACTTTAAAAGAAAAGCAGAGCACTTTTAACTTTAACAAATAAGTATTGGAAATGAAACAAAAATTGGCACTTAGAAGTCTTTGTAAGAAACTATAGCCTTGTATCAGACATAAAAGAGAAAACTTTTAAATGTCAGGATTTATTTAAGAATTTTTATGCATAACAGTTAATGAGTAATTGACATCAGTAGGAATGGCAGAGTAAAAATTCTTTTATGAAAGTAGTATTAACAAGAAAAAGTTACGAGACACATGAGCAAACAGAGAATGTGGTCCATGACAACCAAAGGAAAGGATGAAAACAATGGCCACAATAGACATAAACAAAAATGCTGCAGGTAAATACAGTAACTGACATCCAAGTTTTACTACAGGTGTTCAGCAACAGATGTGAGGAGGCGCAAAAAGGGGACCCTGAACTTGAAGAGGAGCCAACTGAGACTATGTGGTCTGTAGGGCAGAAAGAAATGGAGAGAAATGAAAACAAACTGAACTCCAAGAGACCCCATCCCCAACCTCAGCATAATCAGAGTCTAAGAGAAACAAAGAACAAGGGGCAGGAAGGACCTGAAGAAACATGGCAGATCTCCCAAATCTGATGGACACTGATCTCACTGGCCAAGCAGCCAACTGAATCCCAACACAAGTCTGCAGTGGTCTCCATGTACACAGAGCATAACTCTAAAGAGCGGAGCTGGAAAGATGGCTCAGTGGTGAGGAACACAGGCCGTTTTTTCCATTCTCAGCACCCACATGGTGGCTCACAACTATCTGTAATTCACTAAGATTAACAACCAGTGTGTCAAGAGAATGCACTAGATGTCACATACTTAAGGGTTGGGAGAAGTAAAATATCATCCAAGAATTCTATTTCTGAGAAAAGTAGTCTTTAGAATGCAGGAGGAAATGGTACTATAAAGAAAAAAATATATTTTGAGTAGTTTTTATTTGTATTTTCTTTTCTTCTTTGTGACTGCAAAAGCAACTTTATGAAGAAAAAATTATAGATTATGTTTGTGGGCACATGATGTAGTACACTGCTGTCTACGATGATACCAGGAAAAGAAAGAACAGAGCTGTACTGGAGGGAGAAAGCAAAGGAAGCAATGAAGAAGGGGAAGGAGGACTCAACCATACAGAAAACAGAACAAACTGGACATCCTACTCTAAGGAAGTCGTCCAGATGTACATGGGCTACACATACCAACCAAAAGGCAAAACTTGAGGGCGAATTTACTTTTTAAAAAACTACAATTAAACAGCATGTACTCTTCTAACAAGTTCAAAGGAAAAGGACATAAAAAAGATATGCTTTGCAAAAAGCCAAATGAAAGCTAGCAGTAAGATAAAAGTATCTCTAGAAATAAAGGCCATCCTCTGATAGTAAAAGAATCAACATGTGATAGAAGATATAATCATTACCTGCAGAGACGCATGTAGCAACAGAACCCAAATGCACAAAGTTGACAAAGAAAATTGGACCTGCTATAGAACTCTGCTTGACTTCCAACACTAAATCAGGCCTCCTGGGTTTTGTTGTTTATATTGCATGGAGTTTTTCTGCTCACGGTCATAAACATTCATACATTTGACACTTGTCAAATGTCAAAAGCAGCAACACTAAAAGGTGAAACCATGGAAGTGTTTGGAAAAAGCATCTTGTAAGAATTTCAGGTTTCAGTGTCACACTGGCTCTCACTTAAGAGTAGTAAGCTCCTCTCAGTTGAAAAACTCTTCATTAAAACATGTTTAAAACTGAAATATTTAGACAACAAGGTAGTGAAACTCTCCTTGAGGGAGTTCTTCAATTAGGATATACTTACACGCTAATCTAGAAAGGTGACCTTTGACCTGAGGTGCACTAAGCTTCCCCAACATGAATTTGAATGGAAAAAAAGATTACTAATGTGAAAACATGAAAGCCCCCAATGGCTGCAGCTCATGGGCGCAGAGCATACCCACCTTGTCCATCAGTTTACTTGCATGGAGACTCAAGCTATTAAAGAATATTTTTTTGCTTAGCAAGTGCATTTCTTCAATTGTTGTCAGTAGAGTAGCTGCACTATTTCCAACAATGCCACTAAAAGAAAAGAAAAAAAAAATCATCTCAGATTATAAACCAGACGCTAACACAATTCAGCTCACCGAGCACAGTGCTTTTAGGAGATCCAGATTCCAAGGCTAGAGAGATACACAATGAATAAGACTGCTTGTCTTCAAGCTTCAGGGGCTGAGTTTGAACCCCCAGTACTCACATAAAAACCATGCATGGCTGCACAGGAGCCCTCTGACCACCCTAAAAGGCAAGGTGCAGTCCTCAAGGGAATAAGGCACACAGTGACAGAGGAAGTCTCCTGACATTCTCCTCTGGCTCCTCATGCCACACACATGAACACACATGCACACACATACACACATGCATATAAACCATGGGAAGAGAGAGGAGATATTAGTAGACTGATTGATCTGGGCTATAATAGTGAGACCTTGCAACAAAACCCAAAAACAGATAGGAGTGTGTGTGTGTGTGTGTGTGTGAGAGAGAGAGAGAGAGAGAGAGAGAGAGAGAGAGAGAGAGAGAGAGAAGGAGGGATGGAGGGAGAGAGGGAGGGAAGGAGAGGAAGACAGAGAAGGAGGGAGGGAGAGAGATCTTTTCATTTGAGTAAGGGGATTAAAAAGGGAAAGAAGCAAACTAAACTTGAGCATCCACAGTATGAGAATCTGAAATATGAAACCATGTACATCATTGTTCAGAAAGCTTCAGATCTCAGAGCTCTTGGGATTTGGGTATTTAGATGAGTGGTGTTGGATTGGCAAAGGCTTTTATAACTAGTCTGGTCTCAAGCATTCTGGGTAAGGTTTAGCCAACCTGTACCGTACTTCTAATAGTCCATAACATATTTTAGCAAGGCTGTCAGAACTGACATCTGTGACATGAGAACACTTTTCTCCTCTAGCACAACAGACATGCATCTTGATTATACAACAAAGTCTTATTTTAATTTTAAAACAATAGCTCTTACTGATTTGATAGACTGCATAATAATGAGCTCTTTTCACTAAAACTAACATATCCTATCAACAACATATTTATAAACTACAGTTACTCAACTTCATGCATCTGCATAGGTAGCAATACATTTTTGACTAATTATAAAACTCTGCTATTTTGAAAAAGTTATATAATAGCTTATTTGATAATATTCAATTTTCTATTAAATAGATGATTAGTAGATCCATCCAAAGAGATTTCTCTCTTTTTTTGGAGATAAGTATATACACTTATTTTCCTCACTAATGTACTAAAAGGGATTTTAATTTTAATATATTTAGGTAAGACACATGGCCTCTGATCCCATAAACTTGCTTTTCTGGAGAGAAGATGAAGCTATGTCTATGTACGTTATTATCATTCATGCCAAACTAAATGCTAGTGAAGAATTGAGGACACTGGTGTCCAGGTGACACAGTGCAGTTACTATGTCCTATTCTACCTACACTCGGGGCTCTAGCCGGCAGGGATCTCATCTACTAAGGCAGCAAGTTCTACTTTGTACATCTATTTTGTTACATACAGCTTGTGTGTGTGCGCACACGCGCACGTGTGTACGTGTTAATCTGTGTGTTTCTATCTCTGTGTATGTGTCTCTGTGTGTATGTTTGTCTGTATATGTGTCTATCTCTGTGTTTGTGTGTCCACGTCTGTGCGCCCCACCCCTGCCCTGGTGTGTGTGCATGTGTATGTGTGTGTGTGTGTGTGTGTGTGTGTGTGTGTGGTCATTCATGGAAAAGGAAGAGGGGAAGAATGACAGTCCCCATGGCACACAAGTACACTGAGCATGTGTGGTCTCACATGATACACACAGTAGAAAAAGGAGTGTGTCCTGACTATAAACAAACACTCTAGGGCATAAGGCACATTTATTTTTCAGTTACCTGATTGTATGGTGGTAAAACTTGAGGAGGTTAGAAATTTTATATAATAGAACTGCCCCAGGCTCGGCAAGTATTACTTGTTCAATTCGAACCTATGAAAACACAAAGAAAAAACAAATCTGAACATGTTTCTTAAAAGTATTCCTTTTTTCATTAGTGATAGGTTATAAACAACATAAAAATACTTGAGACAATTTCATTATTGTAGCAATAACAAAACCCTTTCTAAAGAAACTGCATATTCAGTCATAAGATATAAACACTCTAGTACAAACTTTTTTTTTTTTAATTTTATTTATTTATTTTTATTTTTTGCCTTGGTGTTTGCCTGGAACTGGAACTACAGACAGCTGTGAGCTGCCATGTGGATGCTGGGAATTGAATCCCGGTCCTCTGGAAGAGTGGTCAGTGCTCTTAACCACTGAGCCATCTCTCCAGCCCGTACAAACTCTTAAGAATGACTCACTATCTGCAACAGTTGGCTCAAAGCAGGTAATATTCAAACTACAGGCGGGCCACCCCGAGGTTCAGCCCCACTGTGGAGGTAGACCTAGTTTAAACTGCAAAGCAGCTGCAACATCCCTAAAACCAGATGCTTAGCCAGCAGCACTCATAAAAAGGAAAGAAAAAATGCTGCCTGCATTACACCGTTTGTTCCTATTAGCCATAAATGAACATCAAAGCATCTGTCCATCTGTAAGGAAGGCTACTAGGACAGAGCCAGACCTAGCTGAAGATGAATTTACTCTTCTCAGGAATCTTCTAACTACCTCCTACTACCTACCCACTCTTCTCACCCTTAGTCAGTTTCCCCTCGTAACGGATGATGCTGACACCTTCTATACTGTCTGTCCTCACACTGCTGCTCCTATGAATATCTTCCTGGTTTCTAATTGTCTCTCACATCCTTCAATCTCTGCAGCATTTGGTACAACAGTGCACACATGTTCAATAAGCCTTCTGAAAGTGGAGGTTTTTCTGTTCTTTGATTTCAGGACATAGTATTGTTAGCAAATATTTGTGTGTATTGTATATGTAACATTTTACAAAGACTTTAGTTATAGATATTTTCACATTTGCATGTTTATGAAAGTGACTCCTTTGGCATAAGGCAATACAATGAGAGATGACATTCACATTTAAAAATCATCATTTTCCATGTGAACACCTTGCTTGACGCATGTGTACATGTACACATGCACATTGCATGCAGGTGTGAATAGCCTTGCATGCCTGCATAGGGCCAGCAATCTACATAATGTGTCTTCCTGTATCCCTGTCACCTAGTACTTTGAACAAGGTCTTTCACTGAACCTGGAACTTAGTGGCTGACTAGATGCTGGTCAACAAGCACCCACAACTACAGCTACATACCATATCACTAAAAATGGTGTCTTAAAAATCTTAACACAATTATTAAACTATAGAGGACATACAGACGGATGTGTGACACCAGTTATCTGGCAGTCTGTCTTACAGAATTTAGAGACCTCAATTCTTCATTCCTACTTCCTTTAGAAAGGAAGTGAGAAGAGCAGACGGGTAGACAGAGGAAGAAAGGAAAGAGGGAAGAAGGAAGGAGGGAGGGGGACAGAAGTGACAGAGGCCACCGCTCTCAGTGCAGAACTTGAGGGAAAGTGTCACCCTGAGTCACAGCAGACGCACCACAGACAACTGGGAAAAGTGGAGTGTGACAATGTCACACAAACACCCTTTTTATCATGAAGGCCACAAGAGACACCAGCCATTCAGCAAAACCAAAAGTCTTGGGGAAAAAATACAACTTTTGTTAGCAGAGGAAAAGAAAAACTAAAAAAGAGTCTAGAGCTGGACAGTGGCATCCCAGGCTGGAAGCCAGAATGGAGATGGTGGTGGAACAGTTCTGACATCCAAGTCCTTATCAGAAGGGCAAGGGAGATGCAGGCAGATGGTTAAAGGGGCAGACAGGATCCAGGAAAGCCAGGACATGGGGAAATGGGCAGAGCAAGGGTGTGGGGGGGGGTCAGGAAGGCAGGGAGGGAGGAGACACTGACAGGCCTTCATGTCCTAACCTCACAGGGTAAAATTCATTCTTAATTTTAAAGCAGCTAAATGTCTCCTAATAACATGGTAATTTTAAGCTGTTCTGGCTATTAAGGAAAGTTGCAAGAAAATATAATTTTGAGATGGTGGTGTTGAGACAAGGTGTCTCTGTGTTGTACAGACTGGCCTCAGATGTCAACCAGTTCAGTTTCAAACTCACTAATGTCTTCCTACATTAGCCACCTAGATTGCTGGGATTGTAAGTATGTGCCACCACATTTGCTAAGAACAAAATTTCACTCTCTGTTTTAATCTTTTTATCAACTGTCAGTAGTGTATAAAACAAGATGTGTATGGATTATAAATGTCTGAACATCAAACTGGCAGGAAGTATTTCATTTGGTGGAAGACATAAAATAATTTCAAGTACTTATTATCAAGTTATAGTGACATTTGAATTCATAAGCATAATAAACTGTCAAAAGATAGGTCATCTAAGGTTTGTTTGCCTGAATCAAAACACCAAAGAAAATCTTAGAAATAAAAAAATGTTCAGTTTATGATAAGAATAAATCATAAAACTTAACATCTACATAGTAAAAGGCAGTCAGTCCACTGCCAAGTTTTCTGTGAATCCATAATGGAGAGAAGTCTGTGGCAGGAGCAAGCACTGGAAATCCCCCTCCCTGTCCACAGGAGGCACTGAGTGCAGAGCCTATGTGAGCACACTGTAGCACAGAAAATCTAAGCACTGGGACTACAGCAGAATGAGCTCTGAACCTGCTGACTCCAAAGCCTGTCCCTGCATGGCAAGTAGTTTGGCAGCAACAGGTAGATGCTTCTATCTGGATTAGTCATTATGTATTAGTATGATACACAAAGAAGGCTCCGTGTTCAAGGCAATACATTAATTACACTCCTTCACTTGCTGTTCAACTGAAGGCTTTCCCTGCTTGCTTCTCATTGGCACAAGAAGCATAACCTGTAAGTCAGCTGACACATGCAAATGACAGCTATTCCTATTTTCTTAAGGGTATACAATGGATTCAGTTTAAGTGCATTTTATCAGCCTACCTGATGTGTTAATTTGATAAAACTGTAGCTTGATTTCAAGCTGTTACTTGTCAATTTGTCTGAACTCCTAAGAACAAGTCAATACTTTGGTCAGATACCTGAGACCACAAAACCCTTTACCTTTAGGGGCCGACACACCCCCTCAGTGATATGTCCAACAACTTCTTGAATATTTTCTTCAACACCTAAAATTAAGTACAACATAATTATTTTTTCCCAAATCATATCTGACTCGTGCAAGTTTTAAGAGCTATTTATCATACCTATGATTAATGTTATAAATGGCATTTAAAATAAAAAGCAACATTTTGTTAAGTATAATTATTGACATGTTTCTAATGGTGCTAGTAACTAGTATATGTATACAAAATGCTGATAATTCATGTAAATAACTAACAAAATAAACCCTGTTATAGAATATTATTTTTAAATGTGTTACATTTGTTTATGTTGTGGAATATTTGTTTAATGATGCAAAGATATGTTGCTTTTGTTTATGTTTTAACTCTGTGAAGCTGTGTTACTGTGCCTGTCTGAAACACCTGATGGTCTAATAAAGAGCTAAATGGGCAATAGTTGGGCAAGAGGGGCTGGTAGGCAAAGAGAATGAATAGGAGAAGATCAAGGAACAGAAAGAGAGGGAGAAGGATCCAGGGCCAGCCACTCAGCTACACAGCAAACCAAGCACAGAGAAAGAAGTAAATAAAGGTATTTATAATAAAGAAAGATAAAAGCCCATGGAATAATTTAAGGAAAGCTGGCTAAAAACAAGCGAAGCTAAGGCTGAGCATTAACTCCATGTGTTTATTTGGGAGCTGGGTGGTGAGTCCCAAAAGAGTAAAGAGTAAAAAAAGAAAAGCAAAGAAAAAACCAACCACAACTACTATACAAGCCTTTGTGAAGAACCCGAGTTGGGTACAAGCAAACCTCCTAAGAGTCATGTGAACTGAAGAGGTAGGGAAGGTGCAGAAGGACGGATCTGCAAATGCCTCCCACAAGGCACAGTGTGGCTAACACACAGAGTAGAAGGTTGAAAATGAATAACGCCACCCCAGGAAAAACTGACACTGCTGTGTGCTGATTATCACCAAGTACAATACATTTATAAGGTGAGGCAGACAGGTAATCACTTTCATTTTCAGAGTGAGGCTCAGAATTAACCCTAACAATAACTTATCTTCGAACTTCTAAATGCTGCTCTCATATAAACTTGTCTAAGGCACTTTCAAGGAAACACATCCCTTCTTCTCCCCTCCTCCTTTTGAGGAGGGGGTAGGGCCTCACTACGTAGCCCTGGCTGGCCTAGAGCTCACTATGTGTAGACCAGGCTATCCTTAAAGTCATAGAGATAGGCCAGCCTCATCTCCCCAAGTGCTACAATTAAAGGTATTCACTAACTACTATGGTTCAGGCTAGAAATGTATTCTTTTAAAGCTAGGTAATAAGGATAGTAACAAAACAAACAAAGAGTACAGACTTTGTTCATGCCTAGAATTCTAGCATTCAGAAGGCAGAGGCAGAAAAGACAGTTTGAAGTCAGTCTGAGATACACAGTAAGACCATGTAAGACCAAAACTCAAACAAAAATTGCAAACTTTGTACCAATCTAAGATATATGCTTCATCAAATCTCAATACTGAAGAGCTGGACCTGTGACATAAGTGCCACCCACCTTGTATGTGGCTTCCCCCCTAACCATCTGATGAATCACAGTGATATATGGCCACTCTACATCACCTAGTCCCTGGAGTACTGGGAACAGTATCTCTCTATTTCCTACCAAAATCAGAACATCCTTAACTTATACATTAAACCCCTAGGATCTAAAATAAGTCTTTTGTAATGCTTGATCTCATCAACTATACTACATTTTAAAATCACTCAAGACAAATATCTGGACATATCTGTGAGGGCATTACCAGAGTGGTTTAATTGAGACAGAAGAGTCACACTAAATGTGGACATTCAGTCAAACTGATTCAAATGGGAAGAACAACAATTGTTCCCAAGGCACATCAGCATCACCTCTCTCTGCTTCTGACTGTGGATGGCTATGATGGAGCACCAGCATCATCTCTGCTTCTGACTGTGGATGGCTAGGATTGAGCCCTAGCATCACCTCTCTCCGCTTCTGACTGTGGATGACTAGGATGGAGCCCCAGCATCACCTCTGCTTCTGACTGTGGATGGCTAGGATGGAGCCCCAGCATCACCTCTGCTTCTGACTGTGGATGGCTATGATGG
>PVIH01013296.1:0-59100 GCA_004025045.1 Sigmodon hispidus
ATATACAGGGATGGAAAAAAAATTCAGAGGGAAAGCTGAACACAAAGTAAATATATGTGTAGCAATCTTATTTGCATTATCACCCTTGATAAGTCATGCTTATGATTTTTATCCTCTTTATAGTTATTGTTAACTTTTCAGCATTTTAAATTCATTTTACTGTTTTTTTGATAAATACAAAATAAATAAAGAAAAAAAAGTTAAAAAAAAGATATGGGCCAAACAGTATGAAGTAATATAAGTGTCTGATTCATTTCTTTGGAGGATAAAAGCCGCCGCAGACCAGGTTCCAAACCCCTGGCCCAAACAGGCCGGGAAAACTTTATACAACAGAGGAATCTTTTGAGTATCTTAAGATTTTTGAATGTTTTTATTGTCAAGGATTCCATGCCTGTACAAGAACATATGATATCTACCTGTTATCCCCCTGCCCCTGAACGCTCTCCATGTCTTTCTCAATGTGCTCTCCTCTAAACTTGATGACTGTAGAGAAGAATAACCTGCTAAGCCTAGTTCGTGCTGTGTGTACCCAGGGCGGTCGAGGCAGGGAGGGTCCCAGTTGCATGGGAACCTACCAATGTATTCATCCTCAAAAGGGAATGACTTTTTTCCCTCTCATGGAGACTAAACAAGACACCACAGAATGATAATTATGTCACTGAAGAAATGAAAAAGAAAATCTAAGAAGTCCTACAATTGCATGAAGACACAACATACTACAATCTGTAGTGTACAACCAAGTCCTGCAGGGGAAGTTCACAGTCTTAATACTTCCATTGAAAAAAAATTCCTTTGGGATTTTAAAAGTGCACAATCAGAATTTGCAAAGTACTATTTAAATAATACTTCTTTGAATTTTGACATATTTATTTGAATTGAACCATCTCAAAACAGGAAGGTTTTTTACTGTATTTTACACAGTTAATTAGAGACATTAAGCCATCAAACAACTGGAGAGTGAGGCTAGACCATTTGAGGCAAGCATCATCCTGAGAGGTGTGAAGCAAATGTAGCAGAAAAGGTCTATTCTTATCATTAATACTTGCTTACAACGTACATTGTTGACACTTCATGGCCACTCTCCTCTCAGGGCAGCAAGGGCCTCTTTGAAGCAAATGAGGCAACAGATGGCCACATTTGCTAACAGCTCAGGCCAGTTCCGGACAGTCACGAGAACAAGCTCATCTCTGCCTCCATCCAAGGTCTCCTCCCACAACAGCAGCAATGTTTATGAGTGTGGCATTGCAGAGTTGAAAACAGTTTTGTTTTATTAGCTGTAGTCACTCCATTGAGAGAAGCAGCTGACCCTGGGTGCCCACAGCTCTTCAGCCGCTCAATTCCTTGAATGTCTTTTCATTTACTACCTGATCAACTCTCCCCACGTGTGTAGGCACTTTGCCTGTACTCAAGCTGGCCCGCCAGATCCATTGTATTCCCAAAGACGAACTCAAATCTTACACAATGTTGCTATTCATTACTGTTCTTTATATGCTGAAAATTTAAAGATTTATTAGTTTCATTTTTATGTGTATGTGTCTTCTGCCTGCATGTATGTCTGTGTATCATGTGTGTGCTCATGCCTATGGACATCAGAGGGCATCAGATCCCTTGGTACTGGTTACAGATGATTATGAGCCAACATGTGGGTGCTCAGTAAGAGTAACTTGTGCTCCCAACCACGGAACCGTCTCTCTAGTCCTTGTGCTGAAATTCTTACCTACATTGTTATTAGGGAGCAAAGAGACTCCCACTCCTAACAATAAGAACTAAAGCTTGTATGACACATTGCCACTCAAGACTTGCTTCCATTTCATCATACTCTGTCATTCCCTTTCTTCTTCAATGGCTGAAACATTTAAAGCATTCCCTAGGAGCTGGCTAGTCTGAAGATTCACATGGAGGTAATTCCTTTAATTAGCAGAACAACTTTCAGATAATAATGATGCACATTCCTGTATTATAGATGAGGAAATCAAGATCAGACTGGAAGCTTCCCCAAGCTAAAGTGATAAAGATTTGATCCTGAAATTCTGATTTTAAAATTGCGCATTCACGCACGCGCCCCCCCACTTGTTTCTGTCTCGTTATGTCTATTATTGTGTCATCTTTAGTTCTTACCAGACAAAGACATGCTCCTCTAAATCCTCTAAATTGTAATGTGTATGGTACTTCTAACAGTCTCAGGATTATACTTTTGCAAATCCCTAAGTAAATCCATCTATACTTTTCAGCTTAGCCCAGCATATCTCCCCACTGTTATTGTTGTATAAGAAATTTTAGCAGTGCAACTCTACTACCAGAAACCATTGAATTAAAAGGCCCACAGGCCCGGTGGGAACTCTCTAGTCGTACTGCTTATGAAATTAACTGAGAGCACCTAGTGATGATAGAGGCAAAAGATGAGGTTGGACAATATACTGGGGATGCCATGGAAGTCAAATGAATGAAACACTAAAACGTAAATGCTGGATGAACAGTGCATGTGTGTCTTGACTTCAGCTTTCTAAACTGGTGGTGTGGGGAGAATGAGAAATATTTATAGCGATCAGATAGAATATGTATGTGGGCGCACTTGCTCTATCAGAAAGTTACAAGAACAAGACACATCCTTCAGTGTCTTTAGCTTAGGGTTAGCATGCCAAAATACCACAGGGTTTATTTGCATTTTTTGACACGAAACTTGTGAGCTCTTAATTGTTAGATAGCTATTTTGAGAATAACTTGGTTTTCAGTTCACTGGTCATTCTGCCTCTTTCAACTAAGGAATAATATTAAGGTTTGTTCCTGGACATATTGTTAATGCTGCACCTTCTAGGAGTTTTGTGGATGAATAGCTCACTATCTCTATTATCATATGGTCTGCTTATGTTTCAAATGCTACTTCTTACCTACATGTAATAGTAACCTGTAGATTTTGCCTTTTAAGCTATTAGCTTGCTTGTTATTCATGCCTTAAAAATTTCAAGTTCCGTCCATTCTATAGTATTGATTTTGCTTATCTTTGTTAGGAACTGAGTATTCTTAAGTAACAAAATAAGCACATATTGTTATTCAAGTACATTATGTTTTCCTTCTTATTACTAGCTGAATAAGAAGTATTTTAAGTGACTGGAGTTTTGAACTCAGCACTCAATTAACTTTAGAGCAGCGGTCCTTAGCCTTTCTAATGTTGCAGCCCTTTAATACAGTTTCTCATGTTATGATGACTCCAAACATTAACTTATTTTGCTACTTCGTAACTGTAATTTTGCTACTGTATGAGTCATAATGTAAACCTCTGTGTTTTCTGATTGCCTTAGACAAGCCCTGTAAAAGGGTTGTTCAACCCCGAAAGGGATCAAGACTCACAGGTTGAGAAACTTTTGCTTTTGACGGACAGGCTTTTGGATGGAGATAATTTTGGAGGAGGTTTTGTAACAGGAGAATTGGGCCAATGCTCAGTCCCTTAGTACTGGTTAGTCTGTCTTGAACAACTTGATGTCAGCTCACAAGAACTTCCTGTCACTCCTTGTGAGAGCTGTATGATTGTTATAGAAATTTCCCAGCTGATTTGTATGACTATAGAAACAGTACCAAGAAGTCTGACAGGGAATTTGAGAACAGCTTATAGACTTTTTCTAGAATAAGTCTGTTACAAACTAGGATTTATTCCTCAAAGAATTATGGTGTATCACTGGTAAGAAGGAGAATGTGTTCTGACCATAATTGCCTTTATGACCTGGCGATTATTTCATTTTCATGAGTGAAGTATGGAGGTAAAGGATTTATATGAGGGAAGAATCTTTTGAAGTTTCTTCAGCAGAAGCTGATTTATAGAGAATTTGAAATGGCATATAGTATCGTGGAAGATGTCCTGTGTGTGTTCTTCTTGCAAACATAAAAAAGACTACCTGGAGGAAAGTTAAAAGTGCAGAGCTTATGGAAACATTAGTTATTGCATGCATGGGCTGAGTAAGTAATTTGACTGACAGAAAGTTGAGCCTGCTTAAAGCCCTTCAATTTAAGCTCTCAAAAATTTTCATATGAGGACTGAGTCATCTCAGATATTAAAAAGGAAAGAAAGCAAAACGTTCAGGATCTTTCTTTAATAGTTTCTTAGAACGTGGTTGTATTACTCTCTTGGTGGCAATTTCTAGCTCATAGTTTCACTGAATTGCTAGGGACAGTGATTTTAGGTGTGATGCTATTAGCCATCTAAAGAGGCTTATCCTTTAGGACAAGGGTACGACTAGGGACTTGAATGGGCAAGCTGATTTCAGGCATTAAAGGTCCCCATGGGCTAAGTCATCTAACCAAACTTCTTTGGCAGTCATGAGGCTACTTACACATCTAATTTCTCATTCCTTTCTTATGGGATTGGTGAATAATAAGAAAGAGAGAACAATGAAATGACATTGTTTGAGGGTTTTTTTTTTTTCAGTAATGGGATATATAAGGAACTTTAACCTAAGCCCTCTATAAATATCTGATAGTACTGGTAAATGGCAGTTCACTGGTAATGGTGTTCTGGTTAAACTTGAGTTTTTGCTCTTGAACCAGATCGTAAGTGTGCAGTAAATGCTCAGGCATAGCCAGCTAAGGACACATTTTGTTTGTAACTACATTAAGACACAGCCTGATTAAACTGTTCTTACCTAACCACATGTGGATAACTAAACCATATTAAAGAGTCATGGCTTTGATAGCAGGATAAAATAGACATCAGGAAGTGGGGTAAAGTGCTGATAGGCAATAAAATATATTACAAGTTTAATCCTCAATATGTTACTAATTATATTCTATTTCTGAATAGGAGCTAATATATGTAATGATAAGTCAGATCCATGCAGGATTTTTTACTTGGTAACATTCTGTCATATTTAGAAAAGTAAGGAAACAGACTTTTAGTGTTTGAAATTGTGTAGGCATTGGTAATTTTTGAAAAATATTTTTGGTATTTTTATCTACGTGTATGTATGCATACCTGCATGCACTGTATGCCTGTAGCTTTTTGTAGAGAGCAGAGGGCATTAGATCACTTAGAACTGAAGTTATAGAAATTGTGAGCTTTTTGACATGGATGCTGGGAACTGATCCCAGATCTTCTGCAAGAGCTGTAAGTGCCCTTCGTGTCTGAGCTGTCTCTTCTGTTCCCAAGGTTGTAATATGTTTAAGTAAATCATGGTCTATTTGGATGACAATTAGGAACAGAGTTTCTAAATATTTATTTTTAATTTATGTAGCAATTATCCCAATAGAGTTTGGGTTGGCATGTGATTAAAACTATCAGGATGGCATTAAATAAAAGATAAATAGCCCAGTATAAATGATTAAGCAAGTTGTTGGTTTAAGGAGAAAAATCTGGATTAAGATAGGTGTTTCAATTGATGAAAATACTTTTATTCTAGAATTTCTGAAGTTCAGATTTGTTGGAAATGGGATGTGATAAGTAGTGTCTTTGTTTAATATTAAGAAATATTCTGGTGTTGTAGAAGACAACTCCCATCTGGGACCAAATTCTGAAAGGAATTGATTGCATTGATCTTAACTCATGGGGTGTTAAGCTTCATAAAGTCTCATATCTAGCTCTGTTGTACCTCTTAGTGTCATTAACTTCATCTATTTTACTTATTTCAAAAGTTTCTATCATGTGATATTTTCATAGCCTTGTGAGCCAACCTAATCCCATATAACATTAAGCAGAGTACAAAAACAAAACAAAACTACGCAAGTTAGCAACACTGTAAGTGGGAGATTTGAGCACAGTTTTTAAATCTTGGTGCCTGCAGGCTTTGTGAGTGTGTGTACACTGATGTGTGTGACTGTGGGGTGTGTGCCATGGCACGAGCATAGAAGCCAGAGGACAACTTTTGTGTCAACGTTGGCCTTCCACCCTGTTTAAAACGGTGTCTCCTTAGTGCACTGCTTGTTCTGGACTAGCGGGTCTCTCCATACTCACCCTCACTCCTAGTAGATACTTTTACTTTTTTATTTTCAACATCAGGAAAACTGCAAGATGACCTACATTTCTCCTTAAAAAGTTAGTCGTCAATTCATTCATCATTATCCCATTATTTTCACACTTTTTGTGGACTGAATGTTTTTCTCTGAATTCATGTATTAAAAGTGTATTTCATTGAATGATGGTGGTTAAAGGGGGAACTGATAGTAATCCTTTTAGGAGTAGTCCTGCTAAGAAGATTAGTCTTATTAGGAATAGGAAACTAACCAGAAAGAGGTGAGGCTGTGAGAGTGGATCCTTCATGGGTGGGGTTGGTTCACTTAAGAAAGGGACCTTGAAGAGCTCTCTTGTCCTCTTCCATGACATGAAGGCACAGTAAGTCCATGGATGCCTTTGAAATAGGACACGGGTCCTCACCAGACATTGAATTCTGGCAGTACCTGATTTTAGACTTCTTGGCGCTCAGAGCTGTGAGTTGTAAATTCCTGCTGTTATAAGTCATCATCTCCAGAGTTCTCTGTTATGGCAGCCCCCAGATGACTAGAATGACACCAAACTCAACGCTGCTCATGAGAGAATCTTCTTTCCTCTTTATACATTTGTTCTATCAACTGCTAGTCCTCTGACTCCTCAATTTATCTTTTCTTTTAAGGAATCCTGAGTGTCTCTATTCATGAAGATATGCACAGTAACAGTTACCCTTCACTGAAAATAAGACTTCACTTTATGATCTTCTACCTTGTTGACTCTTCAATGCCTCTCAGAGTCTTTTGGCTGTGTTTTCCCTTATAAGCTTTGGAAGTTCAGCCTTTACCAATCCTGTAAAAAGACTTATGTAAGGTCACTGGTGACATCTGATATGCTAATTGCAAAAATAGCACTTGATATTCTTCCATGTGATTAATTACTGATTAATACTGTCTATTATCATTGCTTTGTCATTCTCTTTCTACATCTCTGACTGTTGTATTTTTTTTCAAACATTGTTTACATGTTTCTGTTACCTAAGCATATAGTCCTGAATTCCATTCTCAGTTTGGATGTTTGCTGTGGTAGATATCTATCACATATGGTCATGATTTCACTAATACTCTTGGTACTTGTTGATTGATTAGGAGGCAAATAGAGACTAACTGAACATGTAGCATCAGAGTTATTTAAACTACTTCAGGTTTTAATTTTAAAAATGCAACTTTTAGGATGTTACATATCTCCTTAAGTGTTTTTTTTTTTTCTTTTTCTTTTTTTGGTCGTTTGAGATTCTTCTGTTGAGAATTCTCTGTTTAGATCTGTACCCTGTTTTTTAATTGGATTATTTGGTTTGTTGATATCACTTTTCTAGGGTTCTTTATACATTTTGAAAATCACCCTTCTTTCATATGTAGGGTTGGTGAAGATCTTTTCCCATTTTGTAGGTTGCTGTTTTGTCCTATTAATGATATCCTTTGCTTTACAGAAACTTTTCAATTTCATGAGGTCCCATTTATAAACTATCAATATCAGTTTTTTTGTGCTATTTATGTTCTGTTCAGTAAGTGGTCTCCTGTGCAAATTAATTCAAGATCATTTCCTGCTTTCTCTTCTATCAAGTTCAGTGAACCTGCATTTATATTATGATCTTTGATCCATTTGGACTTGAGTTTTGTGCAGGGTTATAGATATGGATCTATTTGCATTCTTCTAAATACCAGCATCCAGTTGGACCATATTTATTTGTTGAAGATTCTTTCTTTTTTCCATTCTATAATTTTGGGTTCACTGTTGTTGTTGAAAAACAGATGTTCATGGATGTGTCCCTCTTACTCATGTCAGAATGATTAAGATTAAAAAAAAAAAACTAAACAAAACAGAAGGGACAGATCGTGCTAGAGAGGATATGGAGCAAGGGGAACACTCCTCCTTGCAGGTTGGAGTGCCTACACGGGACTGACCTAGGCCTCTGCATATATGTGAAAATTGTGTATCTTGTTCCTCAACAGTGGGAGCAAGAGCTGTCTCTGACTTTTTACTGGGTTTTAGGACCTTACTCCTCATGCTGTGTTGCCTTGCCCAGGCTTAATATATGGGGAAGTGCTTAGAATTACTGCAACTTGATATGCTATGTTTTGTTGGTACTCATGACCTTTCCTGAACAGAAATGGAGAAGGAGTAGATTGAGGGGAGGAACAGAGGGGGTGGGGAGGGAACTTAATGGGAAGATGGAGGGAAGGGGAAACTGTGGCTAGGATGTAAAACAAACAAAAAACAAATAGATTTATTTAAAAATTCAACTTTTATGTATATGAGTTTGATTACATGTATGCCTGAGTACTGTTCATGTGCCTGATGCCCCTGGGGACCAAAGCAAGCATTGGATCTCTCAAAACTGGAGTTACAGTTAGTTGTGAGTTGTTATATGAGTGCTGTGTATGGAACCTGGGTTTTCTGGAAGAGCAGCAAATGCTCTTAACTGCTGAGTCATCTCTTCAACTTATGAACTACTCTATTGTAGGAATTATTCATTGGCAATTGTAGTGGGATTATGTGTTACATTTTAAATAATTGTCCTGCCTATGGCTTTCATAAGAAGCTGATTGGCCAAGGCAGACAGAAAGTGTGGCACAGGCTACCAGACTAAGAAAACTCTGAGAACATCACAGAGCAGAGGAGAGATGCCACAGAGATGCAACAGAGACAGATGAGGAGAAGCAGCAGACAAAGAGGAAAGAAGCTGAAAGGCTGCTCTGAGAAAGGTACCGAGCCGCATGACTGAACAAGATAAGAAAGATGGGTTAGTTTAAGGGTAAAGAGTTAGCAAACTATATACCTGGGCCCTAAGCGTCTGTGTGATTCTGTGGGTCTACAGGCCTTCGGGTCTGCCGGTCTGCTATCTGCAGGCAAGAACCTCAGGGCTAGACAGGAAAGGCCATGCCAGAAACTACATACAACAGGCAATTGATTATATAAAGAATTAATATTTATTAGGGGGTTTATATAAGCACTCACTCATACAAAATTGAACTTTAAGACAGTCTTGGAGAGTTGAACTGTCCCACACAGTGACCGTGTCAGTCCTCTCTCTGAGAACACAGGAACAAGCAGGGAAAACAGGCAACATGCAACCAGATCCTCAATGGGGGCTGGCCATGCTCCATCCAGTGTCCTCGAGATCCCAAAGCTACGCTCCTAGGTCTCCCTCAAAAATGCCTGAATCCCACCATACTACTGTTTTTTAATTAGAAATTAAAGAAGTAAGAAAAAGTGATGATTGGAATTTTTCAGGGAGGATGAAAATCTTATTACAACACAATGACCTTAAAATAACTAAACACTTCTAATGCTAATCCAAAAATTCTGGGTCACTTATGGTTGTTATAGGATTTGGAAATCTATGCTGTCAAGCCTTACTAATTTTCAGGTCATGCTACTGAGCATTTTGTGTATATTAGTTACTGTGCTAAATGAGAAAAACAAATATGTCATCATGTGAATTTAAGCTTTTCACCTATATTTTCCAGGTGATGAGTAAAACTTCCAGGGTGCAAGAGAGTAATAGGCAGAATCAGAGCTGTCTTTGAAAACCAGCTTTGTATGCGCTTATGACTGATAGAGTCGGCCAAGTATTAAGTTCTGCCTCATGGGACCCCAGCAGCTTGGGGGCCCAGAATATTCAGAGGACAGGGATTAGAAGACTGTACATTCCACAGTTGTTAACTCCTGGAGAATCACTGACTTTGAGCTATGCCCAGGTCTGGTTATCACAAATGTGTTAACTAAGGGAAAAGTCACTGCCTACAGCCAAGATGCCAGCTGAGACTCTGACCTGGTTGGCCTTAGGCAGGTGTTAAATGGTTTTGCCTGATGTGGTTATGAACCTCAGTTTCTTTCAACTTCCCTGAGAACCTGGTTTCATTTGCAAGCTTTGGGAGAGACTTGTGTTTCATTTGCGAATTATAACTGGTATCTACCATGTCGCTCCCCTTTCTTGTCTTCTATGACTTTAAATTTCTCTCTCTCTCTCTTTTAAATCAAGAACTGTTTACATCTTTTCCTTGTTTGAGGTAGAAAGCTTCCTTACTGTCATTTTATTCTATTTTTTGATTTTATTCTCTTTTTTTAACACAAGATTTATCAAGACATAGTTCACATAATACACAATTCATTTTTTTACATTATGCAACTTTTAGTGGTCTTCAGCATATTGGTGGAGTCTTTTTTTTCTTTTTATAGAATAAAGTCCCATTTTTTTTTTAAATCTATGTTCATGTTCAAACTCCCTTCCCCTTCCCAACCCCTTCCAGTCACTCTCCTCATCCCCCCATTCCCTCCCCAGAAAGGGCAAGAGGTCCCAGTGGATTAGTTCAGCATCCACTCCAGGCAGGTCTGATTTCCTCATCCTAAAATCAAGACTGGGTCAGGTGTTCCTCTGGAGGGAATGGGCTCCAAGGTTTCAGTCCAAGGTGCTTCAGATCCCAGGCTGTTCAGTGATTGTGGTTTGCAGCATGGGTGTTCTTTGCTTTTTGTTTAAAGTCCACTAATGAGTGAGTACATCCCCTACTTATCTTTCTGGGTTTGTGATACCTCACTCAGGAGGATATTTTCCAAGTCCACCCATTTGCCTGTGAATTTTAGGATATTATTTTTTCTTACTGCTGAGTAGTACTCCATTGTGTAGATGTACCATAGCTTGTTAATCCATTCTTCAGTTGAGGAACATCTAGGTTGTTTCCATGCTCTTACTATTACAAATAATGCTGCTATAAACATAGCTGAGCTAATGCTTTTGGGGTGTGACATTTTATTCTTATATATTTTTAATTTCAATATCTTGAAATATAAGTGCTATGTTTATGTCATTTTTTATTCCCTTTCATGCGTTTAAATCCCCCCGTATTTCCCAATTACTTTTTAAATGCATGGTTTCTTGTTCATTGTTTTACACACAGGGAGAGAGAGAGAGAGAGAGAGAGAGAGAGAGAGAGAGAGAGAATGAGCATATACACATATACAACCTGTTGAATCTATTTAATGGTGTGTGTGTGTGTGTGTGTGTGTGTGTATGTATGTGTATGTGACTAACCACTTGGGATAAGATAGCCTTAACAGGAGGCTTATCCCTAAAGAAGACCCATTCACCCTTTCTTAGGAGCCATTAATTGCCTATAGTTTTCATCTAGAGTCGGGACCTTCTGAGATTTCCCTCATCCATATTGGTATGTCAACTGGTGTTATTGTAAAAGTCTTGATTAGACAACTACAGTATTGTGATTTTTGTGGGTGCAGCTCCTTGTTGTAGATCGAGGACATTATCTTGTAGTGGTCATTCTTGTCCTCTGGCTCTTACAATCTTATACCTCTTCTGCAATGTTCGCTGGGCGTTAGAAGTTGTGTTGTAGATATATCAGCTGGTGCTGGGTACCCCATGGCTAGTTCTTTTTTTTGACCAATGGTAGACTTCTATAATGGTATCTGTCTATTGAAAAAAAATGTTCTTTTGATGAAGAATGAGAGCTATAGTTCTCTGTTGGTATACGGGTAGGTATTTAGAATGCAAGAAATAATTTCTTAAAAAGGAGTTGGCACTACTAGGTTCTTCTCTGTGTTCTGCAATCATACCATCCATGATAGTTAGCTGGGTTTATGGCATCAGGAACAAATTATCTCCTACTGAAATTCTTGAATCCACTTAGATGGCTTTTGGTTACCGCTATGATATAAGTGCCACTATTGCCTTGACTGGTATACACAGTGAGTTCAAAGTCAGTCAGGTCTACATAATGAGACTCTATCTTAGAAATAAGCAAACATCCACCAAACCTATTATTTACAATATGAATATATTTGGAATCTTTCTTTTAATTTCAAAGGAATCATATTTTTTTCTGTGTTTGTTATAAGAAATTCACAACAATTACATTTCTGTGTCTCATCTTCAAATATGTTTCCTTCAAAACTGTTTCTCAAATCAACATGACTATGTTGGTGATGATATAGGTGATATTGAGAGCAGTAATTTTTTGTCTCTGATCTGATGAGAGATTCAATTTTGAATTTATCAAGAGAGATGCTATAGAAGGTAAGGATGTGGTCCAATCACCTGGCAACTGGACATAGCTTGTGGAGAAGTTACAAAAGGTAAAATTTGCAGTATACTTTTGTTCAATTTCCTTCTAAGTCATTTCAGTTCTGTTGTGTAAAATGAAGGATGAATTGATTAATCAGAATTATTTTAGAGTTCTTAGTCTTATCTTTAGAAAAACTTGTCTGAAATATTATCTCAAATAATAATAATAATTATGTGTAGTGTGCAAGATGAACAGCATTGTATTTCTTTCAAATTCATGTTGTGTATGTAGTCCCACTACCCAGCAGCAAAATATTTTATTTGAAGATATACTTTTTTTCCTTTTTTCTTTTAGTATTTCTAAGAATAAAACCCAGTGCTATATCTGTTAAGCAGGTACTCTCCCAGTTAGTTGTATCCCAACCCTGAAATAAGTCATTGTCACACAGTGCTCTTAGCCGCTGTAATCTGTTCTGTGACCGACTCCTCTAGCCCACTGGATCTTGCTGAGCTTTCTGAGTTCACTTTGTTTTGATTATCTTGTTCCTGAGTAAGTACAGGAACAGATGTTTCAAGAGTATATCATAGTCTCATAAAAAAACCTCTGGCTTCTTTATGTGTCTCACAACCTCCAAGAAAGACCTTTAAGTAGATAAGGGTATCTCTGTAAAAGCTGAAAGGGTAGTATGTTCAGGACTTTTCTGGAGAAGCTTAGAAGTTGTACTCCTGGGAGAAGGCATAAATGACTCATAAGGAAATTTCTATCAGTCCAATATTCTCAATTTGCAATTATGAAATATCCCCCAAGTATGCAACATGCAGAGATCAAAATCCAAAGTGTCACATTGGCCATCATATGGCTCAGCTTTGCTGGATCTTCTAGTCAGCTGTGCTGGATTCATGACTTCTGCTGTTCCCATTGGACATGGCTGTATCAATGTAGGAAACACACCATGAGAACACAAAGGTGTATATCCACCAGTGCAAGAGAGAGGTCTCCTATCTTGACAGGCCCCAGGAGGAACCAACTCTGTTGGCATTTGATCTTAGAACCCTGGGAACTGTGGGACACCTGTGTCTTCAACTCCCCCTCTGTAATTGTGAGACAGTACACATCTGTTGTATAAGTCACAAGTTTATGGTACTTTGTTCAGGAGGTCATAATAAATAATTAGCAAAAGCAAGGCAATGTGTCTAATTCCTTACCAACACACTAGTGAATAATTTAGGTTTGTAGTTTAAGAAAGGAAACTGATAGCAGAGAATTTGCAAGATATCCTTGGTAAAAATCAGAGTGTATGACTTTGAGGGAAGTTGTGATAGCTTTTAGTAAATACAGTAACATACTCCAGGGTTTCAACACTTAATTTGAAAGGAAATTGTTCTTTTAAAAAGAGTATGAGGGGCTAGGGAGATTGCTCAGCTAATACAGTGCTTGCCTTGCAAGTGTGAGAAGAGAGTTCATGTCCCAGATGCTTGTGGAACAAACACTGGGTCTAGAGGTACTTGCTTTCAATAGCAGCATTGGGAAGGCAGAACCAGGAAGGTCTTTGGGGCTGGCTAGCCAGCCTGCTCAGTGAGTTCCAGGCCAGTGAGAGACTTTATCTCAAAAAATGAGTGGACAGGACCCAAAACAGTACCCAAAGAACTACACCCATGGTCACTTTCTGGTCTTCACCCACATGCTCACATATGCATACACACACACACACACACACACACACACACACACACACACACACACACACACACACACACCTGAAGGTGTGGCTGGGGATACAGCTGGTACTATGATGCTTGCCTAGCCCCCCCCCCTTTCTCTCTCTGATGTTGAGAGAGAACAGTCTGCTTTTGCCTGTCCACTTTACCCTCCTCTTGGAAGCTCATAGCTTTAACCATGTAAGAGACAGTGGGAATATTATTGGAAAGTACTCTGAACCTTGCCTAAGGGGTTAATTAGAGTCTATTGTGGGTTATGATTTGTGCCCATTACAATGAGTTATTTTTATCTTGTGGGCAAAATAGCATTTCTGGGAAAGCAATTATTTATGTACAAAATAATTTAGGATGGTAGATGAGATCCTAGATGGAGAAGCCTTGGGGATGTCTACAAAACATGAAGTGAACACCACAGAGGAAGAATGACTTACTACATATCCTTTTTGGCTTTTTTTCCCTTGATTCCTTTTTCTTGAAGTAATGCCAGGAGCAACTATAGCCCCAAATCTGCATTCATTATTGGCCTATTGGTTAAGCCTTGGGCTTTTCAGTGAGCTTTGTGTATTGCATTAAAAACTGCTTATAGAAGGATTTACATCTAATGAAGTTTAGTGCAGCCCTTTCTGAGCTCTTTATCCTGTCCTATCTAGTCTGGAACTCTTCCTTTAATTACAACTGTGTTCACATCTCCAACCTCTTCCTTTAATGGCTCTTGTTCCGTGTAGTTATTAGAAATGTTCATTTTCTAACAATCCTAAAATATCCTCTAATGGTCTGGTGGCATAGCCCAGCTATCTGCATTTATGACGCCATACCTTTCCACCATCAAGTGAAAGATCTGAGGGCCAGTTGATGTCAAAGGTTGAGTGAGCACCATGTTGGGTGTGTTGTTTCTGATCTCTAAGCTTTTATCAGCTCACTGCTCTAGGCTTTCCATCACAACTGCTTTGAAGTGCTTTTCTGGGAGCAGTGAAGTCTTCACAGCTGCCTTGCACTAAACTTACAATACATCCCCAGTGCCAAGGCCAAAGACCTTGGTTTGTATGTCTTTAGGAGCCCCTTCTGGTCATGCAGATTGTTCTCATGTATGATCCTTTAGATAGCCTCTCTCTGTTAGCCCACTTAATGTTAGGATTTAAAAAACAGACTTTTAAATTTCTCTGTTTTAATTTAAAATATCTTGCCACTTACTTTATAGACAATGAAATTTTAACTCTACAAAATTATATGTATATATTACAAAATAATTTGAAATATGTATACATTGTGCTATAAACCTATATCAAAATAATTAGCATATATATTATCTGATATGCTGCCCGATGTGTCCATCACCTAGAGAATTTCTAAAAACCTATTCTCAGCAGTTTGCAAACGTATAATGCATTGGTGTCAACCGTGGTCACTCTGTTAGTTCTCTTGAATTTATTTCTCATGTCTGATTGAAAGTTCGTATTTTCTCCCTATCTCCTTTCCTCCTCATCAACTTCAGGGAACCTCATTCTACTCTCTATTTCTAAGTTCAATTTTCTAAAAAGTGTATGTATGCATATATATATATAATTTCTAAAAGGTATATCTCTCTACCTATCTATCTGTATGATACTATGTGTCAGTTGCTTCCCCATGTCTGACTTTTACTTAACTAAATATTTTTCAATTTCACCCATGTTTTCACAAAAATAAACCTTTCTTCCTTTGAAAGGCTGAATAGTATTAAGTCATGTGCATGTTTGTATTGTCTGTGTATTCCATTTCATTGTTCTTTTACTACTGATGGACACTTAAATTGATTTCATATGTTAGCTGTTTTGATCATAGCATCACTGAATTTCAGGAAGTAGTTATTTTTTTATACCCAACTTCATTTTATTTGGAAATATTCTCAGTGACAGGATTTTTAGATAATTCATAATTCTCTTTTTAATATTTCAAGGCAACTCTATCCCCTTTTTTATGGGTCTGTTGTGGTTAGGCTTTGTGTTGTTGCAACACATGCCCAAGAAAATGCCCAAAAGGAAAGAGTCACCTCAGTTTTTCTGGTGTGTCAGCCCCTGGTCAATCAGATCTATTGCTTCTGAATAATGACAATTTAGAATTTTACTTCAGGGAGTGTGTGGAAGATAAGAGTCTTACCTCATAGTGTCTGTAAACAGAGAAAGGACCAGAAGGGGCTGGATCAGAGTCTTACAATGGCATACCTTGGTCTCCATATTCTCTAACTTAGCCCCAGTTTTCACATTTCCAGATACTTTGTTCAAGTTTTGAATCCATCCATTTATCCACTGATGAAGACAGAGTGTTCAAGAGCTAATCACTTTTCAACACCTCCTTTCTGAAGATGGCTTGTATTGGAGATCCATACCACCAAACATGAGCCTTTGGAGGATTCAGACAATAATAATAATATGCTAATTTACACTTCTTTCTTCTGAGTCTCCTGGCATCTCTGCTCTGTTCTTCCTGTTTCTAGAGTTTTCTTAGTCTGGCCACTTACACTTCCTGTCTACCTTTGGCCAACCAGCATTTTTATTAAAGCAGTAGGTGGGACAATGATTTACAATGCCACAACATAATCCCACTACAGATCTTCTTTTGAAAAGTGTCAGTTAAGATACTTTGTTCAATTTTCCCTCGGTTATTTATTTTTGCTTAATGTAAACAGCCTGTTTTTAAATAGTCATAATATTGAGTATGTTAATTTAATTTACTATAGTGATCATTTTATTCTATTTATATACATATGTATATATATTGCTTACATATATACATGTTACTGTTTTATTTGAGTTTCTTATCTATTTTGGAAAGTAGTTTTTTAGAAGTGTTTTGTAGTTTCCCCCTCATTCTGTAGGCATCTCCTCATCCTCTCCATTCATTCCTTTGCGGTATGGAAGCTTTTGCGTTTCCTAGAATTCCATGTATCTAGTTTGGCTGTATTACCTGTGATTTTGGATTCATGTGACTATGTCATTATCCAGAGCAGTGTAGTAGAACTTTTTGTCTGATTTCCTCTAATTAGTTCTATAAGTCTTTAATTCATCTTTTTTACATATAGTCTGAGATAAAAGTTTTCTTTAATTCTTCTTCACAGGATAACAAGTCCACCCTATATTCTTGATTGAAGACACAGTCTTCCATATATTTTTGGCTTTGCTGTTGAAAATTAAGTGATTTCACCTAATAAATCTTGATTTGGTCTCTCTATTTTGTTATATCAGTTTGTCTGCCTTCTTGCAAGAACCTTGCTGTTTTGATTGCCATTGAGTTTGGTATCTTTTAACTTTTTATTATATCAATTTTAAAGCTGAAATCTTGTTTACATTTGTCTTAGTACAGTCTAGCTCTTAAATGGCTAATGATTTGTATATTGCTCTAGTGGTGGGGGACTGGGAGCATGGAACCCATAAATGAGGGAGAGTAGAGTCTCATGCAATAGCCAACTTTAGGTTGGGCATGAGTTTTGTTCTCTTGAGGCAGAGCAGCTGCTGTCATATGTGAATGTTTCTCAAGAGACCACAGTCATTAGCAATCTCTCATGAAGAGAGAAGAAAGCCTTGCAAGACCCCTTTACATAAGCAGTGAACTGCTGCTGAAGAAGGCAGTCCCTTTAGTTGTTCAGCAGTCTTGAGGCCTTTTAGTGATGCCGCTGCCAAGTCACCTATGCTTTGTAAGTAGACCTCCACTCATGCTCCTGTAAGTCACACCAAAGAACTCAATGTTTCTCCAAGCTGGACTCTGGATGAAATCTATTTTTGGTCTGCCAATGCCTTCTCTATCTGGAGTGAACAGAAATACAATAAAACCACACACAATCATGTTAGGTGCACATTCATAATTTTTGTGTCTTGCTAATGAATTGATTTTTTATTCATAAAGTATTCCTTTATCATTTACTACTGTTATGATTATTATTGTGTATGTGGAGATCAGAAGACTACTTTGCGGGATCTTTTCTCTTCTTCTATTTTTTACATGAGTTTTAGGGCCCACACTGGGGCTTCCAAGCTTACACAGCCATCACCTTGGCTAGTTAGACCATCCTGCCAGTACAATATGTCTGTTTGTCTGTAACATTCTGTATTTTAAAATCTTTTTTTCTGATATTAGTTCAGTAATTTCAGCATTCTTATGGATATTGTTGGTATAAATTGTTCTCACTTTCTTTGCTTTCCCATATCTACCGCTGCTCCCCATCCTGCCCCTTCTTTCAGTCCTCCCAGACAGCATAAGAGAAACTGATGAAGGAAACACAGAGGAGATGGGCATGGCCATGGCCTTATGGTCATAGACCATCCTTTGCATATATGTTATGGCTGTTAGCTTGCTGTTTTTCTATAACTCCTAACAGTGGGAGCGTGTGTTTCTCTGACTCCTTTTGCTGCTTTTAGGATTCTTTTTCTCTTGTTGGTTTGCCTTGTTCAGCCTTGATAGGAGGTCTTTTCCCTTGTCTTAGTGTATCTTCTTTTGTCCTGTTTGGCTGTTGGAGCCCTGCCCTTTTCTGAAGAAGAAATGGAGGGGGAGCAGCTCCAGGGGAGAGGGGAGGGAATGGGGGGAGCAAGTATGTAGAGAGAGGAGAAACTGGTCTGGATGTATTGAATGACAGAAGAATCTATTTTCAATTAAAAAATTCACCCAATGAGAGAAAAAAACACTAACAGAACTGAAGGGTAAGAAATAGTATGTCGTTTAGTTATAGAAGAATGAAGTAGGACATAGAATGATGTGAGATGTCTTTCTGTATGCTGTGAATATCATTAGTTAGTAAAGGGACTGTTTTGATCTATCAGGGCATCTTAGAAGGAGGTGGGAAATCCAAGCATAGATAAAGGAGAATAAGGGCAGAATCAGAGAGAGATTTGTGATCCAGCAGCTCCCAAAACAAGATATATAAAAAAAATAAGTCACAAACCACAAGACAAATTAATAAAACAAATTAATAAAAATTAAATTAAATTACAAAACTAACAATATGCCTAAGCCAAAAACCAAACAACATACAATTGATACAAATATCTATATATTTCTATAAAACTACAGGTCTACAAATATAAACCATAAGCCAAACAAATCAAAAATGTATACTACAATAGAAGACTTGAACAACACTGTAACAACAACCATTTTAACAACAGCAAAGTACACACACATCTCAATTCCATGCAAGGCTTTCTTCAGGATAGAGCCTATGTTAAAGGACAAGGCTGAACAAGCTTACACTCCCACCAACAATGGAGGAGTGTTCCCTTTGCTCCACAACCTCTCCAACATAGGCTGTCATCTGTGTCTTTTATCTTAGCCAATCTGACAGGTGTAAGGTGGTATCACAAAGTTGTTTTGACTTGCATTTCTTTGATGGCTAAAGAAGTTGAACACTTTTTCACAGGCCTTTCACACATTCATAATTCTTCTGCAGAAAATTCCCTTTTTAGATCTCCCATGCTCCTGGATAGGTAGGGTTAATATAGTAAAAATGGCAATTCTACCAAAAGCAATCTACAGATTCAATGCACTACCCATCAAAATCCCAACAATATTTTATGGACCTTGAAAGAACAATACTCAGTTTCATTTGGAATAACAGGAAAGCCAGGATTGCCAAAACAATTTTGCTCAACAAAAGAACCTCAGGAGGCATCACCATCCCTGACTTCAAGATATACTATAGAGCTACAGTAATAAAAACAGCCTGGTATTGGCATAAAAACAGACTTGTAGATCAATGGAATCGAATTGAGGATCCAGGCATTAACCCAAAAACCTATGAACACCTGATCTTCGACAAAGAGGCCCCAAATATTCAATAGAAAAAAGATAACATCTTTAACAAATGGTGTTGGCATGGCTGGTTGGTAGTGTGTAGAAAAATGCAAATAGATACAAGCCTGTCACCTTGCACAAAACTCAAACCCAAGTGGATCAAAGACCTCAACATAAACTCAGCCACACTGAACTTGATAGAAAAGAAAGTGGGAAATACCCTCCAACGAACTGGCACAGGTGACCACTTCCTAAATATAACACCAGTGGCACAGATACTAAGAACAACAATCAATAAGTGAGACCTCATGAAACTGAGAAGCTTCTGTAAAGCCAATGACACTGTCAATAGGACAAAACAACAGTCTACAGAATGGGAAAAGATTTTCACCAACCCTACAAGTGACAGAGGACTGATCTTTAAAATATATAGAGAACTCAAGAAAGTAGAGCTGAAAACCTTGAATAACCCAATCTTGTTATATTTTATTTCTTAATTTATTTTACCTTTGAGAAGTTCTAGACATGAAAGCTTTTCTTTTTCTTTTTTTTTTTTTTTTTAAATCTGAGACTGAAAATGACATGGACAGTTTTTCTCAGCAAGTGTAAATCAGTTGTTTTACTCTAATGGTTGTTCATTGAAATTTCCAGAATATCTCTTTAACTGCAGTTTTGATTTTTTAAGAAAGCAACTTCCCCAGCACCCTAGGGTTGCTTCTGACAAGGTTCTTAGACAAAAGTAGTGATGACTTTTCTGGAATGAGTACATTTGATATTAGAATTAGACACCCTTTCTAATTTTCCTGTATCCTAACTTGTTCCATTGTTTTTGAGAGCTAGACATTTCCACATCCATCCTGTCTAAGACTAATGCTGGCATCAGCAAGTTGTTCAATATTGTGACACATTCTAGAGAAGTGTCTAAAGTCCTGTTTGGTTTAAAGAATTCCTATGAGATATGAGAACATCGTGGATGGAGGCTGTATAAGTGAGACTGTTGCCCTTTTATGACCCATTCCACACTGGCTGGCTTTGCAAGGAGTTTGACCTCCTCCCTGGCCCCACCCCATGCCCAGCAGGTCTGTAGGAGCCTTCATACTATGTGGCTCTTCCTTTATTCTCAGACTATAAGGAATGTCTTTGCTGTGATCATCACAATAGGCACTCTTCACTTTTCTTTCTTTTTTTAAAAAAAAAATCAAATTCATGTATAGACAAAGGAAAGTAGAACCCACTGCTCTCTGTTTGAGTTAGACCACATAGGGAAACCTAAGTCTGGGACATATTTTTTAAAAATAGAATGATGAGGTAACTTAAAAATGATGCTATATGAGGAGGAGCTGAGGGAATAGGTTAACCTAATTATAAAAGGAATTTAAAGGACATTTGCTTCCTCTTGGCAGCTCTCCCTGGGGCTGCCATGGAAGAGGAGTTTGCTAACTGGGACGGAACTAGACTCAATGGGTAGAGTTTACAGGGAGCCAGCTTTGATTGTTCTTAGGGAGAAAAACAATTTAAATATGAAAACTTAAAACACATAGCCTGCTGCTTCAAAGTAGACCACTATAGCTTAACAGATCCATGGCAGGGGGAGGGAAAGTACTGGGATTTTTGCCTTGTGTTCATTTTTGCCTCCAGCCTTAAACGGCATCTTCAAAAAAGTAAGTTTTATTGCGTTCTTGTGGGGCTTGCAACATAATGATTTGAGATGTAAGTACATACATGTATAAATATTGTAAGATGGATATTGTGAAGTAAATTAACACACCCAAGTGATCTGTGTAACCTGCTTAAAACTGTGTTTTCCTTAAGTGAATGTCCCCATCTGCCTTTGTCTCTTTTGACAGTGAAAGTGTCACCTTTGCGGATATGTCATGGAGAACATTGGTCATTGTTCTCATATTCACTCTTATTATGGTGGTAAAGGTTACAGTCATGTTGGGCAAAGGCATGAACTTTGGATTGAAATCCTTGGGAACTAAACCATTAGATTTCCAGAGACATATTTAATCACAGTCTTTCAAAATGAAGTATTAAATAATGCATAACATGGTGTGCAATCTTAAATATTTAGTAGGAGTTTTGATAATTGTTACATTTGTGTAGTTAATTCCTGAATATTCCTTCATGCGCCTATTTGATACCCCACCCCAGCAGCCTACGCCCATAGATAAGCCATTTTGTGAATTCTATAAAAAGTGATTAGATTCATTGGATTTAGGACCATATATAAATGGAATCATATGCCTTTTTTTTTTTTTTTTTTTTTTTTTACTCTCCACAGTGTTTTCAGGCTCGTTATATATTCATTACAGGTATTAGTAGCTCCTTTGCATTGAATTTTATATGAATACATAATTAATTCATTACATCCTCTGAAGATTTTATTTCTTGAAACTTAGAGGAGCAATGCCAGATTTTCACAGAAGACTTTGAATTGTGTAGGTAAAGCTTCATATTACAAAGCACTGCTGTAGTTTTACTGCTGCCCATTCTTTCTTAGAGAAATAAGGAGATAAATGATATGCAATGAGAAATGCTAAAGTCTTTAATGAGTTTGAGAACCCCACTGAACACAACTTATGGTTTATCTAATTTGCTTCAAATATAGTTTTGTCTTAAACATAAGCAGATGCAGTAAAATGTTCTGGAAATCCATGAAGGATTAATAAATAGTTCAGTAAAATGATTGTCAAAATGACTTGAAGAAATTTACAAATCTATTGTGATTTACACATGAATTGAAATGTCTCTTTATCAATGGATTAACCCAAAATGTTATATTCATCTCAAATAAAAGTTGACTGTGTTACCATTTATTTCATAATAACCAAATATTAGGACCACTTTCCTAGGCAATAATAAGATAATTTTAAAAAGTCTTTTTTTTATCAATTTTATTGATACATGGTTGACTTCAATAATTTGGAGTATTTACAATTTATAAAATTTGACACATTTTCACATATTTTAATGCTACAAAACTCTTACCACCACCAAACTGAAAACTACATCTACTGTTTCCACCCATCCTTTTAACTTTGTAAACTAAATTTAACATCTAACCAAATTTTCTTTTCTTTTCTCTTTTCTCCAATCCCAACTGCTGATCATACTTTATTTATTTAACTATAAATTAGGTTTTACTTTGTAGAAATTTAGTAAAGAGATACCACAATGACTTGGTTAGTTATTAGTGAGGATATGAGATTGTGGGTAATTTAATTTATACTGGACTATATTTTTCTAATCTAGCCTAATAAGAAGAAATCACTTTCAATAGAATGTAAAGAAAAAGTAAAGAAATCTGTGACTTTGGTGACCTATGCACACAATGAATTATTTATAATGTGTGTGTTCATTTGGCCAAGGAATTTTTCACTTGAGAATTTTCACTGTGAATAGTTAATAATGTGTCCTCTGAGCCACAGGAAAAAATTGAGATAAAGAAGCATGTTTTTCTGGAAGTGTTGGAGTGCTTGGATATTAATATAATTTCTCTGAGTAATCATGTTAATAACTATGGTATGTAAACTAATTCCTACACTGTCTGACTTATCCTCTGGAACCGAACTGAAGGCATTATGTAAGCTCTTCTGGTAATGAAGGTCACAAATCAAAAAAAAAAAAAAAAAAAAAAAAAAAAAAAAAAAAAAAAAAAAAAAAAAAAAAAAAAAAAAAGAATATAGCCGGAAAGGATTAGGACAAAAAGAGCCTTAGCCATAACTCTACATCCCTGTTATAATGAATCCTATAATTTGACAAATGTAAGTGGGCAAAAATAATGTTATTTAATGAATTAAGGATGAGCTGAATTTTTCTGGAGTTCTTGTGAACAAAAAAATCTTTTCCCCCCCAAAACTCTAGCAAAAGTAGTACCCACATATAAATTACAATAATTTGGTACATGTACCAGTGTTGCAATCTTTTATAAATAATGTACACAGGAAAGAGATATTTTTCCTTGAGTTCTACATAACTCAAGTATCATTGTAGATACAAATGCAAAACATTATGAAGTATACATGCTTATTTTATGTCACTTAACACAAAAGTAATTTCCTAGTAGACCTATTGAAAGACAGAGAAAAGGACAAAGAATATCCTCTGTTCCCCAGACATCAGAGACATCAGTTTTAAACCAAATATCTGTTTTGCGTCTTAATAACATGGTCTTTTCACCTATAGGCACACTAGGATAGGAAATGGGAATCCTCCACAGATCAATAGTTACAAGGTTCTGTGTCATTTAATAAAAGAATATATTTCCTTAAAAATTATGATAATCGTTGCCACCCTTTCTCACTGATTTTACTCACATTGTGCTTTCCAGTTTATGATGAGTCATTTATTCTAGAGACAGTTTTTTTTTTGTCCACAAAGCAGGACTCATTTACTCTCTTGTGTTCCTGTTTCAGAATTAGTGAAAGTGAGGAGTGAGATTCCTAAGGCGGGCTTTCTGTCCTTAGCTGAAGTCTCTGTGGGTAATAGAGCCAATGTAACATTCACACACAAGGTTTTATTTTTTGTGATTAGATGAGTATATATTGAACTCCCAACACTCTGGTAGAACAGCGTGTTACTTGTTGCTGTGGGTAATTCTGGTGCACACGAACATCTTGTTGCAGCATTATTTTGTTGTAAATATATGTCAGAAATAATACATGTAATGAAATTCCATTACGATACTAAGTACTTTATCCTACCTTAATTCTTAGGGTCTGTTGTTCCTTACAGCCATACCACTCATTAAAGTGGATGTGATAAAAAAGGAGGAAATGTTAACACCATGAGACAGTGATGTACTGATGCTTCCAATAGCATAGTTATATTTAAATACACATGAAATTCTGATGACATGTATTTTCCCCTCCCCCAAATCTTTCTCTAATATAAATGCTATTTCATATAAAACTCCTCAAGTGGAACTTGACATCTATTAAAATCAGTCACTATCATAACATAATGTGTGCTGAAAGTGGTTTTCACTCTGAAATGTCTCTGTGGACGAGTGCAGGGCTTATTGATAGTGGTGACTGAATGCCTAACGGTTGTTGCACAATGAAGCTAATATCAGTACAAAATAAGATAATGAGCTCTCAGAAATTTTATTGAGCTCCCCAAACCCTTTTTTTACATCTTAAAATAAAAACTTGGGGTGAAATTAGTGGTGCGTAAAATATGTCTTAACCACTTTGTACTTAAGCAAATGATGACAATAATTCTTGAAACTACCTTATGTTCTTGAAAAATATACAAGCGTGTATTTTATTATTGAAGCTATCTTATTTGTTACCTAAAAAGCACTAAGTGATTTTAAGAATAATGTATGTGATTATGTAAAGACTGTACAATACATGAGCATATATTTATGTATGAAATAGACAGGGCAACATTCGTGTGTGAGTGTATGCTTTACGTGCATGTGTGTGTGTGCATGTGCAGGCTAGAGGAGGGTGGCATTAAATGTTTTCCTCAATCACACTTTCTCCTTACTTTTGACACAAGGCCTTTCATTTAACCTGACCTGACGCTCTAGCCAGACTTGGCTGGACCAGAGAGCCCTCGAATCCTTCCTCTAGCCGCCCCAGACTGGAATTATAGAGCTGTGACACCATGCTGGCTTTTACATGGTGGCTGGGCATCTGAATGCAAACCACAGCCATCTCTCCACTTTTCATGAATGATATCAGTACATAGAAGTCATTTATCAAAGGTGATTAAAGTTGAATTTTTAAATTATTTAATTGAGCAGACATCTACCAGTGATGACAGTATGATTAATAACTGGAGATTTTTTTTAAAGGTGTACGCTGAATCAAACTCAGGGCTTGCACAGAGGAAAGGAAAACAGCAACTACACTGATCTCCACCCTCGGCCTTTGCTTGTTTGTTTTATTTGTTGGTTGGAGTCAGGGTCTCACTAAGTAGCTCAGGCTAGCCTACACCTCTCGATCTTCTTGTTTTGGACTTCCAAATCCTGCAATTTCAGGCATACACCACCATACCCAGGTCACATCTTATTTAAAAGTAATAACTGTTTATGGAAAGATTTTTTTTGCAATTAAAAACAGCTTGCTCTTATTTTTTATAAACTCTAAGAACAAGATTTAGTTTAATTTCCTCTCCATTGTTTGGGGCATGATAATCCAGTCTGCAGATGCTTTAGGCCCCCTCTCCAGCTGCAGTCACCTTCTGTTCATATCTGTTCACTTGAGTGTTCTAGTTCAGTGGGTGGTGGAGGGGATGTGTGAGAAGAAGCAGAATGTAGGTGAGTCAGTGTTTTCCTTATTCATGTTAGGAATAGGTTTTCTCTGAAGCTATTCATTAAAATAAGGTTTTCAGTGTTCTCCTGATTTTAATTTATGGTATGTGTGTGTGCTTCATTAATTTAGGGAATAGCAAATTCAATTAGAAATAAAGACAGGAAGAAACTGAACAACTTTGAAAACCGACACAGTGGAGTTCAATTCTCAGCCCTCTGTAGCAAGGAGCTCTAATTTATTAGCCTCTACTTCACCAGATCCAGTTGAATAAAATGTCTTTGGCAGAGTTCTTAGGAGAATTAATATTAAACCATGTAAAAAACTCTCAGGATTATCAACAACCAAACCTATAATACATCTATACCATAAGCCAGTATGCATATATTTCTGTGAAGCTTGGAATTCCAACATCACAAAGTGCTCACTAATTTTCTTTAGTGCACCCTATCATAATTGGGAGGCAAATCCATAAGAGAGGGTTAAAAATCAGGTCCTAATGCCTCCTGCTTCCTTCAGTTTGCAGACACTATCAAATAGTCATGAAAAAATAATTCCCTATTGGGGAGGTGGCTCAGTCAGGAAATTACCCAAGTTCCCATCCATAGTGCCCACAAAAAAACCAGACACACACTGAATGTATATAATCTCAGCATGGAACAGGCAGGGCATGTGAACCCCGCTTTTTCGAGTCAGCAGTCTTGCTAAATTAGTGAGTGTCAGCTTTAGTGAGAGACCCTGACTGAAGCATAAAGCTGAGCTTGATCAACAACAGACAACTGACATGGACTTTGGGCCTCCACACATATATGTGACACATGCACACACACACAAGTACATATGAACCTGCACACACATATATATACACACAACACACAAACATACCTGCACACACACTCCTGTACACACACATACACATGAACTTGTACACATATGTATATGCCTGTACACACCTCTGTACACACCACCCACTTCATACACTCACACACAAGTGCACATGAGCCTCCCTATACCTGTATTCACACACATCCACACAAACCTATACACACACATCTGCACAAACACATACACAACTTGTAGATTCTGTAGAGTGGATGTGATTTTGATATTGTACTTGTTTTGTAAATTTTAAAAAGTGGAGTATTTAAGTTAAATATTAATATCAGAAAATCTTGATGTTAAAAGCAATTGGAGAAAAGACTTTGGTGAATGATCCCAACATATTTTTTTTAAATCTTAATTTATTCTGTGGTAACTTCATATGCGAATACATTGTATTAGATCATAGGCATTCCTTGTTCTCTACTTCTAACTATTCTTGTTAACTTTCTAACATTACCACCTCAGCTCATCTCTTTATAAAGAACCTGTTAAGTCCATTTAATGCTGCCCATGTACACATGGTATAGGTCTCATACACCAGAGAACGCTGGAGCTGCTTGTATTAGACCTGACCAGGTCCAGCCAGTCTGTACTCTAGCATGGAAAGGGGATGACATTCATGATGCTCCATTTGGCAGATGGTATTGGATTCCCCTAAGATGCAATTATGGGTTACGCCACTAAGATGATGCCTTTTTCTTGTTTCCTGATTCTGTTCCCAGAGTGACTAAAGCAATTTCACAAACTAATTCATTTTCACCTGTAGTCATGCTGAGTATAAATCAAATAGGAAATAATAGTTTTCAAGTATGCAGCAGATTATGTAAAGGTTTTTTTTTTATGTCCAGAGAACTGAAGGCTTAGTTATTTTACAAAGGAAACTGTGATTGGCTAGATGGAGTTGAGCCACAGATATAACGGAAGTGGTGTTGACTAGAATACTCAGGATGCAAAAGATGGCCATACCACAGCACACAGAAAAAAACATTGTTTATTTCACATGAACCAAACTACAGAAGATGAAGATAAGGTGACAAAAGGGAAAAGCTAGAGGAAAGTGTGAAAAGTTAAACTTTTGCTTTCCCCAATTTCTTTATTTCTGTTTATTTTGTTGGAGTAAGAGATAAAGCAGGTTTTTTTTTTTTTTTAGTCTTGATCCTGATCAATGACTCAGACAGTGAAGGATCACTTTAGTCTGTGCAGAGAACATCATCCATAACAAATCCACTTCCATTAATAGATTAAGACTATTTCTTCTTTTATTATCAATTTCCAGGTTACTCAAACCATTCAAACTGCAGATAACCCACACTTTGACCCATTTATTAACTCTCTGGTAAAAATGTTGTGCTGTGGGACTGTGCTCTTGTATACTGTAAATATTGGTTTAGTAACATATAGCTGATTGGCCAGAAGCTAGACAGGAAGTAGAGGCAGTTCAATCAGAGTAGGAGAATTCTGAGAAGTGGAAGAGCAGAACTGCAGACACCGGCGAGATGCAGAGGAAGCAAATGAGACTGCTACACTGAGAAAAAGGTACCAAGCCATGAGACTAAACATAAATAAAATGGCTTAGTTTAAGAATACGAGTTAGCAATAATAAGCCTGAGCCATAGGCCAATCAGCTTGTAATTAATATAAGCCTTTGTGGGATTATTTGGGATGAAATGGTTGTTGTATTGTCTGGGTGGGACTGAGAAACTTCTGACTACAATATTGCCAGATTTTGTCTCTCATGACAAAGAGTCATAATCAGAGTGAAAACTAACTGTTGTCCTAAGTGCCTACTGGATGAAAGAGTTATAGAAACACTAATGGGATAAAGGTAGGAGATTTTACATGGAAAATGGTTAGAAATACCTGCTGGCTGATCTGAGGAGAGAGACAAGGACAGAGAGGACAAAGAGGGAGGGAGACGGTGCTGCATTCAGCTCCTTCTTCTCTTTGACCTGAATATTAATGCTGCTTTTTTAATGGGCACTTAAGTTAATTAAGAAAATGCATGCAAAGTTGAAATTTACACAAAGAATACCAAATAAGTGAAAACAGAAATCTAGAGAAAATTAATTTCAAGCAACTCAACTTTGCAGACCTTAAAGAGACCATATGAAAATGAGCTGTAAGAGAAGCAACAGGTTTTCTGAGAGTCCTCTACAATCAAATGAATAGACACCCCAAGTGCCATCACAGAACTTCCATCCAACAATGAATAGAGGTAGAGGCAGAGATACTTGGCTGAGCACTGGGCTGAGCTCCTGGTCCAGCTGAGAGCAGGAGAGAAGAGTCTATATGAGCAAGGGGATAGGGCTTATGAGGAAAACTCTCACAGTGATGGCTGGCTAGAGCTCTTGCGAGCTCACTGAATTAAGAACAGACACTGGGGAACCTTCAAGAAAAGGCTCTTCAAGGATAGGCAGCTGTCCACTGACATTGGCAGTATGTGGAGCCTTCGAGGGGAGACTGTGTTTCTATGCGTGGACTGGCACTTTAGAGCCCACTCTTCCCTGAGGAACCTAACCCAGACAAGATATTATGATGAGGAAATAAGACTTGCATGGAGTGGATGCTGAGTTGATCCACCTTGGGACTTCTTGCCCCTTTGGGGAAGGAGATGGGTGGATGAGGAGGAGGGAGGCTGTAGGCAGGTAGGAAGGGATTGGCAGGGCAAAGGAAGGGAGGGAGAGCAAGGGGATACATGAAAAAAAGGACTTTATTTTCTATAAATAAATAAATAAATAAATAAATAAATAAATGAATGAATGAATGAATGAATAATACAGAATGTATATAAAAAAAAGTAGAACTTTAGGTACACACAGCTGCATGCTGGACCTGGCCAAGAGTAAGGTATTATCTGAGCCATAAAAGGTGTAAGGTGAGTCCATGGCAGCTTAAGAAGGAGGCCAGGAAACAATCAAAGTCTGAAGGTGAATTGTAAGGGGCAAAATGATTGATGGTACAGGAAGATGGACACAGATGGGGGTGTGGCTCCTTTCTGTTAGCTGGAAACACCAGATGGAAAGAAACACAACCACAGGAAATCTGCAACAAACCCAGATTTTCCCTCTTGACAAAATAAAGCCCTCTCTCATTTGAAATAGGGAACGGCGAACAATGTGGAGGCTGAGGGACAGAGAAACTAACGAGACTTGGCAGGGAATTGATCAAAGATCATTTAAACAAACAGGTCCCAATGACTTCCAAATTAGAATGCCAATTATTGATGACTGTTCTGAGGTGCTAAAAATAATGTATTTTTGTTACTGTAGAAAAACTACACTTAGTGATTTTTAGATTGCTGTGAGCTGTTAGTGCTTCCTTCATTGTGCCTCATGCCAAAGGACATAAAAGTTTAGTTCTTATTGTGGAAGTAGTTAGTGGTCATTATTTTTAAAAGTGCTTTCATTTTTACATTTGTTTATTTCCTTCCTTACAACCGACATAGTGTGACTTTCCATTTTCCTTTACTAGCAGAAAAACAAAACAAAACAAACAACAACAGGACACTTTCCTTATATTAACATGATTCATGATTATAAATCTATCTGAAGAGCCACTCTGTGCCCCTCAGCTGCCATTGACTGAACAGAGGGGAGCACACTGAAAGATGAACACATCAGCCTTGTTGTGCTAAAAATCTGAACATTTTATTTGGGTCAACTTAAGAGTATGTATATTAAAACCTCGGACTCCTACCTGAATAGGACTTTTAAAATGATCTCATGACAGAGTCGGAGATGCATTTTACAATTACATGTATTTGAATACTTGTCAAGCTTAAATGAAGAACTAAAACATTTATTCATCATTAGGAAATACTTATACTTGTAAATTAGTATATATATTTTTTCTTAAGGTAACATGACTCAATTAGTGTATATTGTTTCTTAAGGATGATGTGATTCATTTCCAGGTGGACAACAGATTGTATGAAGACAGTTTTTATCTGAAAACAGTTAGCTTCAAACAGTCTGCTAAATAATTTCCATCTGGCTGTGACAGTCTGAACAATATAAATTTCATCTAAAAATTTTACAAATTAATGTTAGCATGTAATGATTCCATTACAGTGTCTTCATACAATTGTACTTCTATCTCATGCATCTCCTGCTTCCCCCGCACACCTGTCTTTCTTCCCTCCCATGACTTTTGTTCTAGTTTTGCACCTGAATGCATACATCAATTTACACACATGTATAATTCTCAACATAGGTTCCACTCATGAAGATGTGTTCTATTTGTCTTTTTGAGCCCGGCTCATCTCACATACCATGATGATTTAGAGTTTCTGTTGTCTGGCATGTACTACATTTTCTTCATTTAGTTGACTGTTGATGGACTTCAGGCAGGTTCTATTTGAAAAGTTGGGCAATAACTGCTGGTGGGCGTTTCTATGAATATTGACTTAGAGTCCTGTGTGTACCCAAGAACAAAGACTTGTGCTAGCTCTGTGCTCTGATGTATGAAAAGTTTCCATAGCTCTTAGAGAAGCTTAGTTTTCCTTTAGCAGTGAATATGTGTTCTCTCTCCTCATGTCCTCAACAGCATCTGTTACCGTTTGTTTTCTGATCATTAACCATGTGCTGTAAGGGAAGAATCTCATGGTAGTTTTAATTTTTGTTTTCCTGTTGGCTAAAGGTTGCAAAAATACTTTGAACTGCTTATATGGCCTTGTGCATTTTTTCTTTTGAGAATTATTTATTTATCTCATTATTGAATTATTTTATTGAATGACTGGAATTTTTGGTGTTTAATTTGTATAGTTCTTTATATAACCTAGATAAAAATCTCTTGTCTGCTATGTGTTTGGTAAATATTTTTTCCTATTCTATAGGTGGTCTCTTCTCCTATGATCATTTCCTGTTCTATAGGTTGACTTTTCTCCCATGATCATTTCCTAATCCTACTTGTCAATTCTTGAAAGTTTTTCCTTTACTTTTGATCTTTTATTTTCAGAAAACCCTTGCCTATGCTGCTATCTGGAATATTTTTTTTTCCTGTTTTACTATAACAATTTCAAAGTTCAAGGTCTTACATCTAGGGCTTTGATGCATTTTGAAATGACTTTTTTTTTCTGAAGCAGGGGAGATATGAATCTAGATTCATTTTCCTGTATATGGTAATTTTAATCCAGTTTTTCTAGAACTGTTTGTAATTTTTTGAATGTATGTTTTTTTGACAGCTTTGCCAAAAATCAGTCAGCTAAAATTGTATAAGTTTATTTTTAATTTTTTATTCTATTGCATGTGTGTCAGTATCTGTTTCTGTGTTAGTGCCATGCTGTTGTTATTGTGATAATGTAACATACTTTGGAACCAGTTACTGCTATACCTTCAGCATATTTGTTTCTGCTACATGCTGCTTTAGTGATCTTGGTGTATTATACTTCCATACAAAGTTAGGATTGTTTTGTCTGGTTATATAAGGTTATTATTGTGATTTTGATGAGGATTCCATTGAGCCTGTAGATTACTTTCAGAAATATAGGCATTTAAACAATTTTAATTCTGCCCAATTGTGACCTAAGAGGTGTTTCCATTCTCCTGTCTTCATAAATTACTGAAAACACTTCCATTTCTGATGCTTCCTTGCACAGCAGTCAGGACATGGCATCCCCCCTTGTGTGTTTGCTTGTTTTCTACTTACAGTATTACTTACAGTGGATGAAGGTCCAGGTCCGAGATAATGCAGATAGTGCAATACACTTTTAGCTACATCTAAAAAGTGACTCTTTCTAAACCTCACATTCAGGGATGTTGGTGGTAAAGACTCCAGCATACCTTTGTGTGGAGAGATGACACATTTCAGCTCATAACTATCATCATCATATTAAAATATATCTATTTATCTTTTTTCTAAAGTCTATTTTTGAGTATTTTGCTTTATGTCTTTTTTATTAAGCTATAGAAACATTTAGAACATTCTTTCCCTTTCTTTGCAGCCAGCTTCGCATCATGGAGGTTTTGGGAATAAATGTTTCTCAGCTTTCGCTTTTGCTATTATTTCCACCCTTAGCTCTAACTCTTGCTGTCTCTGATTGCCATCCTAGGCTGTATTTCTGTCATCTCCTCATCCCTTTTTTCCCTCCATTCTGTTTCTCCTTCCTTCCCTCCATTCCTCCTGTTTCTCTATCCCTGACACCAGTCTATTCTATGTGCCTTCCTAGACAATTCACTCTTTTCTAAGGTATATTTCTGGTAATGTTTCACACTTGGTCTAGAATATCTAGTGCCCTCTCAGAAGTAAATCTTTGAAGCTGATCTCTTGGGAAGTAAATGTTATCCACGTTTTTTTATATTTCTTCTTTCTCTTCTGTTTTTTTTTTTTTGTGGTAAAATGTTTTTTATATACTATAAATAAAACACTGTTTTGTCCTATATACAACACCATAAAAGTAAATAAAAAATCAACACAAGCAGACAGATAAAAAGACAAAATTAGTCAATCTCCATCCGACCCCCCAAAAAAGACAGACATATAGAGATACTGGCTCAGCCAAAGCCGCCGCACGCCAAGTCACAAGCCTCGGTTTATTGATATAAATTTAAGGTCAATTTTGTTATGCTATATAGATTTTTCTACTCTTGATTAAAATATAATGCTAATATAACTCTTAAAATTATAGTATATAATTAAAAAATACAAATTAATAGTCATCTATGATAACCAAAGTTATAGTCATGTTAGTTAAATTTTTATAAATATACAAAAATATATTCTAATTAAATAAATGGTCTTCAAACACTTCAAAGACATACAAAATATGACATTTAAATTATTTTAAAAACTTAGACTTTTCTAGACAGTGAGACAGGTCTGCTCCTGACAACACCAATATATTTCAAAAAAAATAATAGACATTAAAAAAACTTCATATAAAATTTATTTTGTGACAACAGTTAGCCACTAAACAAAAAACTGTTCTGATACTAACTGCTTAATAATATACTATATAAACTAGACATACAAGTTCCATAAAAAACTTCTAAACTTTGACAAAACAAGCCAAAATAGTTCTTCAAATTCCTACTTTACAAAAAACATTGCCAGACATTCTTCAAAACACACAAAAAGACACCAACTAATAAACTATGTCAAATTTCCTACATCACTAAAAGATATGACAGAGACTTTGGGCCATAAAAGCTAAAGATAGATGCCCCAATGTTACAAAAAACTTTAAATGACTGTCCAGACAGACAAGTGTCATCTTATAAACTTTAAAAGTTGCTTACACTTCCTGTTTATTTACATAATATTATATCCTTCTATGGTCTTTGATATAGTTAAAAGTTTAATAATTATAGATATAGTTCTTTTTAATTTCAAAGATATATTAAATATAAAACTTTAGGCTCACAAGAATAAAATAAATAATAAAATATTCTCTTTAATTTTATAAATACAAATAAACTAAATATTATAACTATAATTCCTGCTTAAAAGCTATTCTGTTATAATTTTACTATATAAAAATTAAAATCTTCCTTTTTAATTAGACAGAAAAGAGGAAATGTGGTAAAATGTTCTTTATATACTATAAATAAAACACTGTTTGGGCCTATACACAACACCATAAAAGTAATAAAAAATCAATACAATCAGACAGATAAAAAGATAAAATTAGTCAGTCTCCATCCGACTGCCAAAAACGACAGACATGTAGAGATACATAGTAAAAAAATAAATAAAAATAAATTAAATTAAGATAAAAGAGCTAGCCAATAATGTGCTTAAGATATGGGCCAAACAATATAAAATAATATAAATATATAATTCATTTCTTTAAAAGACAAAAGCCGCTGTGCGCCAAGTCACAAACCTCCCAGACCCAAAACAAAAACACAAAAAATATTATACAACATTTTTTATTTTAATTTTTTTATCCTTTATTTGTTTATTTATATATTTCTTATTTGGTGATTTTACATCATGCACCTCATCAAACTCAGTTATCAATCCTCTCAGATTCATACCCAATGATCTCCTCATTTACAAAAATGCCCATTCATGTTGCTCATTTACTTACTGGGGCATAATTAAACTCCCTGTGGCCAGACCCTTAAAGAAAACAAGTCTTTCCTCATCCACTCCCCTGCCAGAGGCCATCAATGCAGAAGGGAGGCACTGTGTCTGTTAGCTATGTTCTAGCCTTGAGCTCTTGTATACAATGACATCTTTTTTTTTTTTTTTTTTTAATCCACTAATGTGTAAGTACATACCCTGCTTCTCTTTCTGGGTTTGTGATACCTCACTCAGGAGAATATTCTCTAAATCCATCCATTTGCCTGCAAATTTTTGGATATCATTTTTTCTTACTGCTGAGTAGTACTCCATTGTGTACATGCACCATGAATAATTCATTATTCAGTTTAGGGGCATCTAGGTTGTTTCCAGGTTCTTGCTATTACAAATAATGCTGCTATGAACATAGTTGAGCTAATGCTTTTGTGGTGCAAATGTACTTCTTTAGGGTATATGCCTAAGAGTGGTATTGCTGGATCCTTGGGGAGATTGATACCCAGATTTCTGAGAAACAGCCATACAAGAGTGGCTGAGCAAGTTTATACTCCCACCAACAATGGAGGAGTGTTCCCCTTGTTCCTCATCCCCTCCAGCATAGGCTGTCACCTGTGTCTTTAATCTTAGCTATTCTGACAAGTGTAAGGTGGTATCTCAAAGTTGCTTTGCTTTGCATTTCTCTGATGGCTAATGATGTTCTGTACCTTTTTAAGTGTCTTTCAGCCATTTGTAATTCTTCTGCTCAGAATTTCCGTTTTAGTTCTGAACCCCATTTTTTAATTGGGTTATTCTCTAGTTTCTTGAGTTCTCTATATGCTTCAAATTATACTATAGAGTTACAGTAATAAAAACAGCTTGGGGCTGGCATAAAAACAGACTTGTAGATCAATGGAATTGAATTAAAGACCTTGCCATTCACCCACACACCTATGAACACCTGATTTTTTGACAAAGAGGCCAAAAATGTTCAATGGAGAAAAGATAGTATCTTCAACAAATGGTGTTGGCCTAGCTGGATGGTAGTCTGTAGAGAAATGCAAATAGATCCAAACCTATCACCCTGCACAAGTGGATCAATGACCTCAACATAAACCCACCTACACTGAACTTAATAACAAAGAAAGTGGGAAATACCCTCCAACACATTGGTACCCGTGACCACTTCCTAAATATAATACTAGTAGCACAGACACTAAGAACAATAATCAATAAGTGGGACCTCTTGAAACTGAGAAGCTTCTGTAAGGCCAAGGAAGCAGTCAATAAGACAAAACGACAGGCTACAGAATGGGAAAAGATTTTTACCCACCCTACAAGTGACAGAGGATTGATCTCTTTAGTTTTTATTATAATTTTTTTATTTAAAAGATTTTTACATACCAACCACATCCCTCACCTCCTCCCAGTCACCCCTATAATTTTGCTTCTTACAACTGCATGCCATAATTTAATCCAAGTTCCTGTAAATTGTCAAGACACAAAAAATTCTACCTCAGCTTAAATAATTCTTGTTTCTTTCATTGAAGTCCTCCCTGTTTCTATCCCTGTGGTTTTTCTGACACTTACAAAGGCTTGGCTTGGAGGAAGTGGGCCTTCTAGAAGTGGGAGGACCCTAACATTCCCAAGGATTGTGGGAACCAAGTTTGTATCTCTGTCTGTCTGTTTTTCCTGTCTGTGTGTCTGTCTGTCTGTCTACCTGTCTCTGCTTGGGTTAGAGATATGACTGCTAAATCAGACTTGTAATACTGATGTTGGTACAGCCTTCCACAGCCCTCATAAGATGTCAAATCAAAGATCATGAACATAGGACTCTTCCTCTGCTAAGAAAGAAAATATAAGCCAAGTAAATATTTTATCTCTGAAAGTTACTTGGATCAGGCATTTTATTGCAGCAATGCCAAACTGACTAATACATTCCTGTAGCTTTTAAACGGCCAATGATTCTTCATTGTCACCGGAAATACCACCTTCTCTCATGCTTCCCAAGTGACATCAGTCACTTTCTTAGTTTGAATCTCAAGTACCTTAGGGGACCAGGCTTATGCAATTTGTCTTATGCTACTTTGTATGTGATGATTTGCCCACAAGTATTTTATCAGCCACTCACTAAATTGCAGAGTCTTACAAAGGAGAAATACAGATCTGGGCTGTCTTTGCATCTTCCACGGTGGCCTACCACACTCTGATCTCTCAGTGCAGGGGCTGAGTTGCTACTGGTTAGAACATGTAAGAAGAGTTCATAGGTACAGACTTAATAAGAGAAACAGGATCAGGGTAGATATTCAAATACAGAAAGTGGCACTCACTAAAATTATTGGATATTGAAGATATTTTCCTGGGGAAGGTGTTGTCAAGCTGCTGAAGGGGACATTGTCTTGGTTTTTACTCAGAGCAATTTCCCACCATGGGGCTAGCTTCTTTTACTTTTCATTTTTCTAGGCATATGGAAGATAGGCTGGATTTTCTCTGAAAATAGAATATGTGGCAATTGGATCAATTTCTAGGACATATAATTTATCCGGATCAACCTAATGTTCTGCATATAAAAATGTCCCCAAAGAAGCAACATTTTTAATTTGGGAATTTTATTTTTACATAAATGCCACTTCTGCTATTATAGCAACCAGTCTGAAAAAGCATATCTTTACTTTGGTGAATTATATAGACTAAACTTTAAACATATGCTTATTGAGCTCAGACTTTATTAGTGGTATTATTTATTCATATAAACATCTATACTAGATGCACTTGCTAAAATGTGTTTCTAAAATTTCTTTAATCATTGTTAGAGTATAATCCTGCCATGATATGTAGTGCATAGCACAAAGCTGCTTTATAGTGATGAGGAATTTGGGCTCTGAGTTTGTGATCTACCTGTTGCTAGCTCATTGAGCAGTGAGCCATTGTGAATTCACCTCTTACAAATTGTTAAGTGGAGAAGTTAACATCTGGCTCAAAGGTTGTTGTGAGAATATAATGAGATAATTTATATAAAACAGCAAGTAAGCAGGCATTTAGTGACTTCTTACTAAATAGATGTGATTTAATAATGATGCTAGTACTAAGCAATGACAAATAAGTTTCATGAAAGTAAAGTCTTTAAGGCCTCCAAATTGTCCCTGAAGTAATGTCAAATCTCAATGGTGAAGTTTCTGCAACATTTTAACTTTATCTTATTAACAACCATGACTTTACTGTTAAGTTTATTGTAACATCAGCAAAATGTCATGGATTTTTATAGTTTTCTTGCTTTTAGTATTAATCAATTTTTCCCCCTCCCCAGTATTAATCAATTTTATGAATAAGATAAATGGCCTACCACAAAACACTGAAGAAAATAAGGGTCCAAATGGATGGAGAGATAAAGATAATGAAGTCTTACCAAAGAAAAAGTCAGTATGTAATAAGCATACAAGAAAAAATATGTCCTATCTGTCAAGAAAAGTAAAGCTAGAACAAGAAAGTTCTGTCTTTTGAGTATTAGTGGCAGAACCCATTTTTGATAGTATAAAACATCTAGTAGAATTGGTTGCTTATTAGGAATATTGTTACCAGTAAATTCTATGTAGCTTTTTTTCAAGTGCATTTAGAGAGTGTCTCAAAAACTATAGTAATATTTATACTTATTAACACATAATTCTACCATTGGAAATTAAATTTTAAAATTCAAGGATAGGAAGATATATGCACCAAAATGTAATCACAATGTTATTTAAAATGAATATTCACCACCAATGTACTGGGATAGACAACCAGTCGGCTGCATGTTCCTGTCTAATCACAGATATTGTAAGATACATAAACTATGTGCTCACCTGGCAAATGTGCAGTGTAGTGTTAATGAGAGAAACAGAAGATAAAGTTTTTCATACATCTTTTAAAGTTTTATAAATTATACATTGTAAAAACCATGGAGGAAAACTTTAAATAATAGTAGTGATTGCCTAAGAGAGAAGGTATTCTACGTTTACCCCTCTCTACATTTTGCAAATTTTCTTCGCAGTCTTTTATTTTATATACAAATTCCTCCTTTTCAGACTTTTATTACATTTTGTTTGTTTCATGTGTATGTGAGTGAGTGAGTGTCATAACACTTATGTGAAGATCAGAGGACAGTGTGCACAGATCAGATCTCTCGTTCCATTATATGGATTGTGGGAGTTGAATGTCAGGATTGATAGCAGGCACCTCTATCCACTAATTCTTTTTTAGGTTTGTTTATTTATTTAATATACATATACATAATGCATGTATGTATGTGCACCTTGTAACTTCAGAAGTCAGAAGAGGGCTTCAGATCCCCTGGAACTGGAGTTATGATGATTGTGAACTACTGTGCGGTGCTGGGAATTGAACCCAGGTACTCTGCAAGAGCAACAAGTGCTTTTGGCACTGAGCCTTCTTTCCAGCCTTCCCTATACCCAAATTCTTAAATAAATGATTAAGGAAACTCTCTTTTCATTGAGATTAACTATTGTTATAGTTAATATAGTTAATATTAACTATTCTTATGTGGTAGACAAGTTTACTTTGGCCTCCAGGGCAAAAGCTGAATGCTTAAACAGGTATTAATTAGCCCAGATTCAGCACTAGGGTCGGATGAAGGTGTCAAAGGCTAATGCAAAATTTGATTGGAATAATTTATACAATGAAAATTCATGTTCCTGCTAGTCTGGTGGGTTTTCGTTAAAAAAGGTTAAGGACTTTTTTTTTTTTTAAGGCTAAGAATGACAGTGTTTTAATAATAAAAACCCATTAAGAAAAATGAAAAAAACAAAACAAAACAAAACAAAAAGGTTTTTGTTATACAGCAAGTAGTTCTGGTATGCAGAGCCAACAGAATAAACACAATTAGTTTATCTTGATATGCAATTTATCATACTATTTTCCTGTCTAAATATATGCAAGTTAGTATTGGCATTAATCTTTTGCATATTAATGTTCTAAAATAAATGAATTGGAATCAAATATGCTGTAGTGCTTGGTAAGTAAGTTATAGAATGGGGGGTGTATTTTTATGTGTATGAGCATTTTGCTTGCCTGTGTGAGAGCTATGTGTAGACTCTGTCTCAGGAGGCCAAAAGAGTGTATTAGATTGGAACTAGAATTACAAAGGTTGTGAGCCATAATGTGGATGCTAGAAAAAGAACCTGGTTCCTCACCAAGAGCAGCCCGTGCTCTTACCTACTGAGCCATCTCTTTAAATGCTCATCAAAGAATGAATTTGAGCCAAGCCCAAAGGTCACCTACCCAGTGGTGTTTGGAAGAATCTTCCATCTTTAACCACAGTCTCTCTTAGATTTCTAGGAAATTACAATCTTGCTATTTTCTTTCTGTTCTCCCTGATTCTAATATTTCTACTGAACAAGTTTATGAATATTTTAGATAATATTTATTGGATTTTACTCTGCAGTAGACACCACTCTAAGTGATTTTCAGGTATTATCTTACTAAATAGTAATAAATACTGTTGGAGGGATATAGGGTCACCATCCCTGTGTCACATATAAGTGTACTGAGGCCCAGAGAGGTTAGAAGATGCTTCCAGGACATTGAGCAAATGGGCAGGCCTGTCATGGAAATGCAGCTCTCTGGTTTTAGAGCACAGCTGATTCATTACTGCATCCTGCTATTTCTTATGACACACCCCACTGCACAGAAGGAATGCTAAGAACCCCCTAAACTCAAAATAGCATAGCAAGGGCAGTCATTTGTAGGGGAAGTCCCAAATGAGAGGCACCTCGCTTTCTATGTAGGTGGGCAGTAAAGGATAACTTTAGAGAACCCAGGGAACCAATTCAGTTGAGTATGACTTTGTACCACAAACTTCAGGAGAGCAGACTGAGCTCCTGGTGATTATCTTGGGCAACATCCCCAGGACTGGCAGAGACATCAGTCATGCTGACAGCAAAGCAAGCAGCATCATTGCTTTTGAAAACAGACAGTGTTGAGAACATGGGTGCTTTCTCAGATCCCTTGAATCTTTGGTACTCCGGGTCCTGAACTACATTTCCTTATCTATAGGGTAATAACTGCTCCATTCATAATTGATTAGAAAAGAACTGGAGAAATCTTACTGCCTGTCCCTTACTTATACAGTAATTGAATGAACAAGTGTTGAGGCCTCATAGCATAGAGCACAGCATGAATGAAAGCTGAGCATAGGCCTGATAAGGCCTGAGCAGTGCATGCTCAAGCTAGTCCACTTTTCCTCAGAAAACTCTAGGAGGTCACTGCAACATATGGCAGAGACCCAACCACTTATTATCTGGGTAACCCCGGGGGCAACTACTAAACCTCTCTGAATCTTCATTATTAATCTATTAAGTAAGGATAATGGCATTGACTTTGCAAGGCTTTGGTGAGGATTAATGTCAGATAATAAGGTCTTTAATCACTTGCCTGCATTCTTATTATTTTAGTATTTGAGGCTATTTAGTAAATGGTACCTTTGGAAGTGCCCCTGGCTCTGCTTTCCTCAAGTTCAGTGTTTATTACTATGTTCTTTCCCTACTTGGGTTTTTCTCCCTGCTCCTTCATGTGATGAAATTATAAAGATTTTAATTTTTCAAGATTTAGAAATGACAAGAAGCTCATCAAAGAAATTATATCCTGGGAAAAAATAAAGAAGAAAAAAGCTTTTTATAAAGCGGAATGTGAGCTGGCAGGAAGACATATTTCTATTGGTTTAAAATGAGGCAAAATCAAGTAACAGTCAGTATCAGCAGTGACATTTCAGAGAGCGATGAAGTATTTGCCCAGGCACCTGTGAGATAATTTTTCATTTTGGACTTTTAAAGTAGAAGTAAAGAAATCTACAGTAAGCAGTTGACTGACTTGGGAAACTGATTGGTGTTCTCAAGAGAATTTGTTTTAGTTGTTCAGTGCAGGGAACCTTTCTTGGATAAGAACCTTAAAGGGTCATATTTTTGTGAAAACATTTAACTCAGGAAGGAAAAGAGTATCATGTTAATTACCTCTTGAAATTATTGGTGTCTGACATAATGAATTATTAGTGTTAGAAGAGACTAAAGATGTCTTAATATAAACTCCCACCACTAATTATAACATATAAACCATACCAGACAGATGTCTTGATTCTGCGATGATCCTATGTAAAGACATAGCCAGGTGCTTGCTAGGCCTACAGGAAAGTGGATGAGGAAGTAACAGTGTTTTTTCTAAGGTACATTGAAGAGAAAAGCAGAAATGATGGCAGGAAGGACTGTAACAACTCATTGTTACTGGTGGTTGGGAGCCTAGGCTGCGTGTCTTCAGAACTTAACCTTATATTCAAGAATGAAATGAAAACTATTTAGATTCAAGAGGTCCCACTTACTGATTATTGTTCTTAGTGTCTCTTCTGCTGGTGTTATATTTAGGAAGTGGTCACCTGTGCTAATGCATTGGAGGGTATTTTCCACTTTCTTTTCTATCAAGTTCAGTATAGCTGGGTTTATGTTGAGGTCTTTGATCCATTTTGATTTGAGTTTTGTTCAGGGTGATAGGCTTGGATCTATTTGCATTTTTTTCTACACACTACTATCCAGTTATGCCAACACCATTTGTTGAAGATACTATCATTTTTCCATTAAATATTTTTGATCTCTTTGTCAAAAATCAGGTGTTCATAGGTGTGTGGGTTAATGTTGGGGGTCTTCAATTCAATTCCATTGATCCACAAGTCTGTTTTTATGCTAGTACCAGGCTGTTTTAATTATTGTAGCTTTATAGTATACCTTGAAGTTGGGGATGGTGATGCCTCCTGAAGTCCTTTTGTTGAGCAAAATTGTTTTGGCAATTCTGGCTTTCCTGTTATTTCAAATGAAAGTGAGTATTGTTTTTTCAAGGTCTGTAAAAAATTGTGTTGAAATTTTGATGAGAATTGCATTGAATCTGTAGATTACTTTTGTTAAGATTGCCATTTTTACTATGTTGATCCTACCTATTCAGGAACATGGGAGAGCTTTTCATTATCTGATACCCTCTTCAATTTCTTCCTTCAGTGATTTAAAGTTTTTGTCAAACAGATCTGTTACTTCTTTGATTATAGTTACTCAAGGTATTTAGTGCTATTTGCAGCTATTTGGTTATAGTTACTCCAAGGTATTTAATGCTATTTGCAGCTAAAGTGTGATGTTTCCCTTACTTCTTTTTCAGCCCTTTTATCTTTAATGTGTAGGAGGGCTACTGATTTCTTTGAGTTAATCTTGTATCCTGATACATTGCTGAAGGTGTTTTTCAGCTATAGGAGTTCCCTGGTAGAATTTTATGGGTCACTTATATGTACAATCATGTCATCTGCAAACAGAGATAGTTTCACTTCTTCTTTTCCAATTTGTATCCCCTGCAAGGCCAAGGACACAGTCAGTAAGACAAAATGACAGCTTACAGAATGGGAAAAGATTTTCACCAACCCTACAAATGACAGAGAATTGATCTCTAAAATATATAGAGAACTCAAGTAAGTAGAGGCCCAAACCCTAAATAACCCAATTAAAAAATTTAGTTCAGAACTCAACAGGGAATTCTCAAAAGAAGTATTAAAAAGGACTGAATGGCACTTGAAAAAGTGCTCAACATCTTTAGCTATCAGAGAAATGCAAATCAAAACAACTTTGAGATACCTCTTGTCAGAATGGCTAAGATTAAAAATACAGATGACAGCCTATGCTGGAGAGGACGTGGAGCAAGGGGAACATTCCTCCATTGTTGGTGGGAGTGTAACCTTGTTCAGCCACCCTGGAATGCAGTATGGCAGTTTCTCAGAAAACTGGATATCAATCTCCCCAAGGATCCAGCAGTACCACTATTGGGCATATACCTTTAAGAAGTACATTTGCATCACAAAAGCATTAGCTTAACTATGTTCATAGCAGCATTATTCATAATAGCAAGAACCTGGAAACAACCTAGATGCCCCTCTGCTGAAGAATGGATCAACAAACTGTGGTACATAAACACAATGGAATACTCCTCAGTAGTAAGAAAAAATGATATTTTAAAATTCACAGGCAAATGGATGGAATTGGAGAATATTCTCCTGAGCAAGGTATCACAATCCCAAGAAGATAAGCAGGGGATGTACTCACTCATCATTAAAAAAAAAAGATGTCACTGTATACAAGAGCTCAATGCTAGAACATAACTAAATGACACAGTGCTTTACTTCTGCATTGAAGGCCTCTGGCAGGGGTGTGGGTGAGGAATGACTAGTTTTCATTAAGGGTCTGACCACAGGGAGTTCAATTATGCTCCAGTAAGTAAATGAGCAGCATGAATGGGCTTTTTTGTAAACAGAGAGATCATAAGAATTGGTATGAAACTGAGAGGACTGATAACTGAGTTAGATGGGGTGCATGATGTAAAATTACCAAATCATAAATAAAAATATTCAAAAAGAAAATCCACTTAGATTGAAAGGAATTTAAGAAACTTTATTTAAAGGAAACTTATTTTGCACATCAGAAGCACAGTGTCTGGTGTGACCTGTGACAGAAGCTAAGAGACTGAAGGGCTCCAGTATGGGGGACTTCCTTTATGGAGCTCAAAAGAATGGAGTTTGATTGCTAAAGGGTGAGAGTAGTTCTCTATTTATATTGACAGATTAAATAATGCAATTATTCCTCTACTGTATATGTCCTTTTACATAATGCATCTGATTTTAGTCATGAACATGCATAATTGTGCACAGGCATTAGGTGGATAATAGGGATTCTACTTTAAAGTTTACTTGGGGAACACAGTTTTATCTTTTAGCACCCCAAACCAGTTCAGGCCAGATTGGCTCTTCCATTTGGAGTATGATTGAACAGATTGTGTCTAAGGGGTGAAAAAACTTACTCCACTGTTTCTAAAGAGGATATATACAGCACAGCAAGTGGGGGTTCCTATGTTGCTATGTATACTTTTAGGAAAGGAGCTTGTGTGCAAGTATGAATAGATATCTGTCTCAAGCTTTCTTTTGTATTATTATTAGAAGAAAAGTGTATGCATAGCCCAAACCAAGGGGAGTCTCAGGTAACTAAACTATTCCCTATGCTTGCCTGCATCATTATTGGGATATACAAGGTGTATGGCAACATTGAAGCAGGAAATGTTCACAAAATGTGATACTAGTGGAAACCTAAAAGTTAAACATCATACTGAGTAACGGAAATGATTGTAGAAAGGCATTAAAGTTCTGGATCATCTAGAATGAGAATCTTAGTTAGCGTCATTTGATGTTTGACTAGCTATGTAAGAGTGGTGAAAGATGAGAAGTGAAGCCATGAAGATGACCTCCAAAATAGGAAATCATGTAGAAATTTAGGTTTCATGGATACCTCACTGAACACAGCAAGAGAAAAGGGATAATATTAATTCAAAGCTAGCAAGAAACAGATTTAGTAGGAATTCCCTGGTAGGTATTCCTGCAAATGATTTCAGAAAGGGAGTCCAAAACCAGGTTGCCTTGAGAATATGTGTCAACAGTAGGTGAGAAAGCACAGGAAATTTTACTGTTCATTCTTTCTCATGGGAGAGAGGAGAAAACAGGGAAATGGATTTCAGGGAGGGATATTGTGTGTGTGTGTGTGTGTGTGTGTGTGTGTGTGTGTGTGTGTTATGCTCAACATAAGAGACCAACTAAGTTTGTTTGTGTTCTGAGAATCAATCTGAGTAGGAGGGAGAACTTGAGGCTACAGAGAGTACAGATGGGGGAAATTCATAAAGGCAGGATCCGGAGAAGTTGGCAGAAACTTGAATAGAGGACTCAGATTGGCAGACTAGTTCTTGAAGAAGGAGCCTATGTTTTCCTCCAGGCCAGGAAGTCCAGGTAGTAAAGCCACCGGATCAGCAAAGAGGAGAAAGAGAAGAGTGACAGCTGAAATTCTCCCTTTCATATGGAAAGCAATGATGGCATCTACTTCAGTTACTTCACTTTTTTAGGAGTTTAGTCTTTTGCTTAGTAGAGTTAGAGCATTGCAGGTTTGCAGAATGAACTCACCACCCCCAGTGATCATGTTATTCTGAAGAAAAGAAATTCTTCTCAGCTCTTTCTAGGGTGTTTGTTTATTATCTATATCAACACTGTCTGGAATTAGAATTAGTTAGCTACTTAAAGGGTTAACTAATATTGACATCTTACTAGGTTTGCTATAACTTGCAACAATAACTTTATCAGTCTTAGCTCTATGTATTGTGCAAAATGAAAATAATACACTATCAAGAAACCAAACACTGCATCTGTTAATATCCAAAGTTTAGTCTATTGGGCTTTGTTATTTTTGGTCTTCAAAAATAGCATTTCATGTAGTATATTTGGTTGTTAATGTCAAACACATAAGTACCTGGTTAAATAGGTCCTTTGATTTGATACTGAAGAAAGACACTGTTTACAGAAGGGAAGAGCTAAGACTGAAACACAACAAGGTTCATAGAATAAAACCCCAGTTCTATTGCTTATTCACTTACAACCTTGGATGTGTTATCTCATTTCTGAGCCATGATCTTCTCATTTAAAAATATAGCAATGATGTTATCTCTTCATAATACTCCCTGAAGAATAAGTGAGATAATTTACATAGTTCTTAGTAACTTTCTTAGCACATAGTATAAGCATTGAGTAAATATATCATATCAAAAATAACAATAGCAATAATCTAGTATCTGCATAGGTATGTGAGCTATTTTTTAGCTCTATTGATTGTACTCTAGGATGCATATAGTGAAAAATAATGAAGATGGAAGAAATTAGTATACACAAAATCAGATGATATTGCTGTTGGAAGTCCTTGGAGGTGCCTAACTTCCTGTGACTTCCCTGTTGTCTTGGGTTTCTATTGCTGTTTTGAAATACCATAACAAAAAGCAACTTGGGGAAAAAAGAATTGATTTATGGAAGCACATTTTCAAGTGGGGATTCCTTTTCTCATGTGACACTGGCTTGTTTGACATAAAACTAGCCAGCACACCTGGGCATGTAGAAATTGTGACACAGTACTGTAGCAACCCATGTGTGGATGACTACTCCATTTAAAATATTAAAAGTGCTCTGAAGCTATTTGAATTGAGTGAAGGGATGAACTAGATCTTTGAATTGTTGAAAGGTCAGTCTTATGCATTATGCTTTTTTGTTTCCTCTATGTGAAGGGTTTTACACTGTCTCCCTTCTCTCTTCTTGACACCAGACACTTCATATTCTGTAGGGGTGTCTACATAGGGGATTAATTTCAAGGAGACTTTATTGCTACTATAAAATTTCTTTCTCTGAATTCCTAGATCCTGAGTCATTCAGCTTCCATTTATTCTGGGTACCAATTAGAAAATGAGAACAGGAGCTTTCCTTATAGCTTAGGGCTATTCTGAGAGCAAATAAGAGAACTGTGGCATTTAAGCATTAGTTAATCAGCACACTTTTTGATTTATTCTCTGCTCCTAGAAGATACATACTTGTGGAGCTGATGAATAGGTACATGTTATACTGTATCTAGAGGGAGAGTACAGGGGCTAGGCTCACAAATGACCAATAGAGTCCACAGCACTGCACTTAGACTGGGGACTTCTCTATGGAAAGGTCAGAACTTGAGACTGGTATATCCTCAGAATTTCAAGAGAAACAAAGTCCTTTTTTTTTTCTATATTCCAAGGATACAATAACTGAATCCTGGTGTGACTGTATACATTTTCCCAAAGTTTAACTATTCAACTCATTGAATTTATTTATTTAATAGAGTTATTGTTATGGAAGCAAAAAATAATCTATTTTAAAATGCTACAAAGTGCCTTTTATATGCTGGACCTAATGAAAGTGCTCCTTAAAATTTATAAACAAACAAACAGAAGATCTTATATTTTTGTTCTCAATGTATAATGACCTAGTTGGGGATACTAATGGATTGGATAGAATGAGTTACATCATGTCATCAAGAGGGATATGGGTGAGTATCTTTGCCTGAAATTTTTGGAAAAATAAGTATTTCAGACTCTTATTATTTTGGAGTTTGAATACATACACATACAGAAAAAGAAGTATTTTTTTTTCTGGTCTAAACACAAAAATAACTAATGACTAATATAAACCTCATTCACATACCCTAAAATAAATTTCATACAATATTTTGGTTCATTTATGTTTTGTCTATGTTCTGTTATTTAAGCCCAGTGTGGGATTTTTCTACATGAACATCATGGCTAAATCAAAAAGATATGGAGTTTAGAGCAGTTTGAATTTGGGGTTTTAAAGTTATGGATGCTTAACATACCATAAGGACACCTGCTCAACTATGTGCATAGCAGCATTATTCATAATAACTAGGACTTGGAAACAACCTAGATGTTCCTCAAGAAAAGAATGGATAAAGAAAATGTGGTGCATCCACACAATGGGGTATTACTCAGCTGTAAAATGAATGACATTATGAAATTTGTAGACAAATTTATGGAACTAGAAAAAACCATCCTGAGTGAGGCAAAACAGACCCAGAAAGGCAAACATAGTCTGTACTGACTCACTCATAAGCGGATGTTAGGAGTAAAGTTAAGGATATTCAGACTACAATTCATAGCCCCAGAGAGGCTAGGCAACAAGGAATGTCCAAAGAGAGACACAGATTTCCCTAGGGTGGGGAAATAGAAGAGATCTCCTTTGGTAAAATGAGGGTAGGGTGGGAGATAGGGGAGGGAATGTGAGAGATCAGATTGGGCAGGTTGGGGACAAGATAGAGGAGAATGATGAGAGATGTCTTGATGGGGAGTGGGGGGGGGTCATGGGGTCGTGATTTCAGGGTTAGGAAGAAACCCAGTGCTGGGGAAACTCCCAGGAATCCACAAGGGTGATCTCATCTAAGACTTCTAGCAATAATAGTGGAGAGGGTACCTGAGCTGATCATCTACTGTAACCAGATTGATAACTAGCTTAATTGTTGTCAGAGAGCATTCATATAATAAATCTTGGGAGCAGATATCCATAGCTAAGCACTGGGCTAAGCTCTGGGAGTCTTGTTGAAGAGAGGAAATAGGGATTATATGAGCCAGGGGGTCAAGGTCATGATGGGGAAACACACAGAGATTGCTAACCTGAACTCCCAGGAGCTCATGGACTCTGGACCAACAGCTAGGGAGCCAGGATGGGACCAACATAGGCTCTTTGCATATGTGTGACCATTGTGTAGCTTGGTCTTTTTGTGAGGGCTCCTAGATGTGACATCAGAACCCATCCCTGGCACTTGAGTTGTTTTGGGGGACTTGCATTAATGCAGGTATAGGAGCTTGGTTTTCCCTCAGCTTGATGTGCTGTGCCTTGTTGACACCCATGAGAGGCCTTTTCCTTTCTGAGACAAAGGAAAAATGAATAGGGTAGGAGTAGAGGGTAGGTGTGTGAAGGAGAATGGGAGGAGAAGAGGGATGGGAAACTGTAGTCAGGGTGTAAAATAAATGAAAAAATTTAATTAATAAAAGTCATGGGTGCTCAACCAGTACCTTGGTACCTTACAGAGACTTTATAGAAGAGATTTTTAGAACACATGGAAGACTTCATAGACTGCAGTAAGACCAACCGACAGCTAAATCTTGACAAGTCAATTGGGCATAAAAGTGAATTTAATAGCTCCTCCAAAAGCATGCAGTATGTAATTGTACAGATTTTCTGAACTACTGCAATGCCTAGAAGGTAGGGCTAATAAAAAGATACAGTAGGAACTATGTTGGGAAAGGATATCTCCTGTAATCTTGTGATGGGTAATATTGATTATTTGTTTGATAGGATCTAGAATGATCTAGGAGACAAGCTTCTGACATGCCTGTGAGGGGTTGTTTGCTTTAGGTTAGTTGAGATGGAAAGACCTACTATAACCACGGGCAGCCCCTTTCTGTGCTTTGGGTTTCTAGACTGACTAAAAAGGAGAAGGTGAGGGATCAGTGGCTTTCATTTCTCTCTGCCTCCTGACTGCAGTCACAACATGACCAGCTTTTTCACACTCTCTACCATGATGGATTGTACCTCAAACCATGTGCCAAACACAACGTTCCTCTATTAAGGTGCCTTTGTTAGGGATTTTTTGTTGCAGCAACAAGTAACTGAGACAAGTCTTTATCATGTTCTTTAGGTAAAAGAGTACATTTAAATTCAAAGAAAAATTGAGCACTATTGAAAAGACAATGAGAGATCTTTAAGATTCATAGGCCAGTTAAATCATAGTTTAAAAAAGGACTTTGAATGGAGTTTTAACACATGGGTAAACAATGCTGCTTCCAGATGACACATTATCAAGTAAAAATCTCAGTACCACTCGAAGATTACTTCCTCATGAGTTGTTGTTTATAGAGGCCAATAAAGCTAAAAACAACACAGGCTACTGCTATTTCTCTCCATTGCCTATCATAACTAGATGGTATGCTGAAGATACTACATACTTCAGTGGCATGAAATCAATCATGGACTGACCAGAAAACTCTCTTGAAGCACATAGCTTTCATAGCCCTAGAAAGTGCTCTGCAAGCTGCTGGAAGGTAAAGATATTGATAATCATATCCGTCTCTGGACCCTGCATTCTATAATAGTGACATAGCATGCAGTATGTGCCTATTGGTGCAATGGTAGCAAAACAATTTATAGGATAATCATAGCAAATATGTTTATGGAGTAACCAACTGCTGTCTTAAATGGATTTGAGATCTGCTCTACAGAAGGAAAATCATGGCTGTTACTGAAGCATTGTCAAAGCACATGGGTAAGGATGTGGTAGGCCCTAGGGAAAGCCCTTTGATGTTGTTTTGCTAAGTAGTCATTCCATCATACTCCCTTATAACTTGTTATGTTCATGTAGATTTGTGCTGTTCTCAAGCTTGCTCAGAAAAGTTTCCTGTTGTACAGGGTAGTAGTTGATGCAGACACTCACAAGTGCTGAGAGTAAGTGACTGCAAATCATCAGCTGTAGTTGTAATCTATATCAGCGCCATCCTTCAAGGCTCAGGGACCATCACAGAAGATGAAGGAGAAGGAGACAAAAGAGTGTAACAGCTATAGGATGTGGAAGAGTACCATGAAGGCTGACCTCTGAATGTGACATGGCTGCTACATGCATGACCTCACAGATAGTCTCTGTGGCTATCTTAGAAAGACTTCTGTAAGACTGAGAGAATTAAAGATCTCAGTATGGACTGGAGAGTGGCTCTAGAAGCCCCATCCCTAGCTAAGGTCTTCATGGTAGTTGATGGCTGCTTAAAGGGTAAAATTTATTTTTATTTGGGGAGAAAATAGCCATAGGTAATTTGCCCAAACCCAGTAGATAACCCCACACATTTGCATATGGGCAGTATACTTTCAAAAATATGAAATCTTGAGGGAGGTAGGAGATATGTTAGGTGAGTGATTCAAGGACAAACTGGTGTGATGAAATATATTTAATAAAATTAGTCTGGGATATCCCCACAAGCTGGTGGGAGGGTCTGGGAGATGACATGATCAAGGTGCACTACATACATGTATGAAAAAATTTAAAAACACAGCATATTCTGAAATTTCCCTTCTAGCACAAATCTCAGAGAAATATGCAAAATATAAAACTAACAAATACATAGCTCTGCTGGAAGAACTCAAATGGAATTAAGCAGGACATTTAATAGAATGAAGAACTATTTGCTCACACCAAATAGAAGTGGTTACAAAGACCCGAGGAAGACTATTGTCTGAACGTGACACATCATTACTCCACACACAGAATTTACTTCAGAGAATATAGGATAATGAAATTGTCTGAAGAAGACTCCAAGATAAAAATACCAGATGTATTCAGGGTGATCTATGTCTTTATATTTATGAAAGAAAAATAAATGCATATAGAAGTAAAAAAATATGTTAACTGTGTCACAGCCAAGAAACAGTATCATACTAAACCAGCAATTTAAAGAGTTTTTTTTATTGTTTTGTTTTTATTTAGAAATGCAGTGTAAAGAGAAGTATGTGAGAAAAATTTTAAAAATTCGTAATATGTAAAAGTTTTATAAGCTTCTGTCATCTAATGATATAAAAGATGAAAAGATAAAATAAAGAAAACAGAATAATAAAGAGCACAGGTTGAGTATTCTTATTTAAAATGCTTAGCCTCAAAAATATTTCTGATTTTCTTTATTTGTAAATATTTGCATACATTAAATTAAGAGTTAAATTTGGGACTGTTTCCTGACTCTAAATTTTTTATATTTATTATGTATGCATAGTCTGAAATATAATTTTTTAGTAGTGTTAATATGGAGGGCATGGTCAGCAAACTGATGTGTGAGATTAGATAATGGAATCTCCCACTTGTGCTGTCCTGAGACTCAACAACTTTGGGCTTGTGGAGGCTTTTGGTTCCAGGTGTTCAGATTAGGAATTGTCAACTCATAGAAAAGAAAGAATCGAATATGTGAGAGTCTTTAAACACTTGGTAAATGTGAATATTCAGAGCATGAACATGAATGCATTGAAGAGGATCTCAATAGAGGTCACAGGAATGACAATGTTGGACACAGGAAGAAACAGACAGCTATGGATAAAGCAATTTTTTTTTTAAATTTAAAGATGCTGCTGAAATATTCGTGTGGACATTCTCATTCAGTATCAGAAGCTGTAAGTTTGAAAGTGCACAAGAGAGGTAGCAATGAGACAGCAGAGGCCATATGCTTTGGAGCTCAAGTAGATGATGTAATGGAAACTCTATATACTGTGGTGTGAAGAATTCTGATGGCTAAAAATTGTCTGCCTGTGACTTTACTAAATTACTAAATTGAAATTGACTGTGGTGCCATGAGGTCTGCCCCATTAAAATTTCATCACAATTTAAGATGAAAGGCAACACATCTCATTTGATCCATCAATTCTTTTTCCTGTTTGTGTTTGGATTTATGTTGTTTAGTTTATGTTTGATATAATTAACCTGGGTGTTTGAGTATTATGTTTTCCCCATAAGCAGTCATTTAAAAACATTCTCTTCTTGATTTTTTTCCCTTGGCCCAACTGTGATGCAACAGCATGTTTGGTTTCCTTGAGTTAGCATACTTTCTGTAGTTTCTGTTGTTGATATTCATTTATTGTCAGGGAGAATGCAGGATGTGACATGTGACTTCAGCCTTCCTACATTGTTGAGAATTGCATTATTTTTTCATAATATGTGATCACTTTTGGAGAAAGTTCTATGAGCTGAAAATAATGTATATTCTTTAGTGATTGCATAGAATGTTTTGTTGAATTCTGTTAAGTTCATTTGATTTGAAAATGACTGTCATTCTAGACAGCCTCAAAGAATGGCATAATTAAATTATTATGACTCCTAATTATATAAATAATATGGTATTCAGAGTAATTTCATAATAACAAGTATAAAATCTTTTTTATTTTTTTATTTATTTTTATTTTTTTATTTTGTATTTATCAAGAAAAACAGTAAATTGAATTTAAAATGCTGATAAGTTAACAATAACTATAAAGAAAATAAAAATCATAAGCATGACTTATCAAGGGTGATAATGCAAATAATTTGCTACACATAAAATTACTTTGTGTTCAGCTTTCCCTCTGGATTTTTTTTCTATCCCTGTATATCCCCATTCAAGGTCCCTTCCCCCTCCCACCACATCAGGTTATTTTTTCTTCTTCACAACTCCTCATCCCCTCCCTGGGCAGGGAGCAGACAGTCCTATGGTCCCAGTGATCAAATAATGCTTAGTTCAGTCTCCACTCCTGGCAAATCCAGTTTTTTCTCCCCTCCCTCAAGAGTGAGTCAGGTTTCCTAGCTTTAAACTTAGGCCAAATCAGGACCATTAATAGTCATCAGTTTTTAAGAAAAAAAATTTCAGTTTTATGGAGATTATTGGGGTAAATAGTAACATAACACTACCATCAATGAACATCTAAGTACCATACATTTTAGTATTATTGCCATACATTCTAGTGTACACACTTGAAGGAAAAATTTTAAAAAGCCAAACTTGCTAACAATATTTCCCTCAGAAATATCCTTGGGGGTATGTTGAGCAGTAAGTCTGTGTTCAGAAAATATTAAAAAAATAGTAACATAGGATTCATTTATAATGGTAGTCACAGTGATATTAAATATAGCTATGGCTTATTAAAGATTGTTTTCCCTGTGGAAGCTGGGAGTATATGGTTATCATAATAAGACTGTAAGAAATGATGCACTTAGATTAGTCTGTCATGGAAAACTATTCCCAGCAAAGTTGAATCTTCCAGTTTCACATTGTTGGCAACTTCTCACTCAAAACCAAGGTGGCTGTCAAGGCTCTTAGCAAGGACTTTAAATATATATGCCACAAGTTTATAAATGTACATAAACCTGGGGAAACATTTTATGGTCTTATTGGCATTTTAAGGTATAGGACTGGAATTCTGGGGAGCTCAGTTTCCAATGCTCAGAGGTGAGCCTAGGCATGAACCCAGGTGTTCTACTTATGTATGGTGGGTGCCATTTCTCTTTTAAAAATATTTATTTATTTATTATATATATGGTGTACAGAAGAAAGTACCAGATGTCATCATAGATGGTTGTGAGCTACCATGTGGATGCTGGGAATTGAACTCAGGACCTTTGGAAGAATAGTAAGTGCTCTTAACCTCTGAGTCATCTCTCAAGCCTGGTGGGTCCCATTTCAATGAGGCCTTGTCCCCCGCTTTTGAAAAAGTCATTTCAAATGAGGGTTTCTGTTCAAGCTTGTTTAAGCAAACCCAGAAAGCACCCATGAGAATTAACTTGCCTATCCAGTGCTTTGTTACATACATGTCAGGTATGGCTACATGCACATAACATGTTTCCAAGCATGCTCAGGCATGGAGAGCTTTAAAGTTGTATTAATATTAACATGCCAAATTCTCAACTTCCATGTCTGTTGTTTTTCAAGTATCCACTTTATATATCTATCTCCCTGCCTACTATTTTGGCCATCTTAAAGGTTGATATGGCACTTTGACTGGATTACACCCCTCCCACATGTAAAGGAAGGGGTAATGAGAAACATGAGAAGGATCTCTTGATGAGTGACCAAACAGCCTTAAAACCCACAGTTCCCTGTCTTTCTGATTTTGTCTATATTTCTGGCCTCACAAAGCACATTTTTGATACAAATTCTTTTTAAAATGATAGTCTTGTTTATCTGGACTAAGAAAACTTTAAGGGATGTTAGCTGAAACCATTTGTTTTCTCTGAGATTCCATGTAGTTCTTTAATAGAATAGTTGAAGTACATTTTATCAGAGTAAGTCATGAATCACTGATTTCAGCTCAGGGTGATTCCTACTTCATTTTGTTCTATAAAAACTTGCCTTTTAAACTTATAATGAAAATGTGGGATGATAATATGATAATTTAAAATATATAATGAAACACAAGGTACTTCCCCAAAATTTTTTTAAGAGAAATGTGAGCAGAATGTTATGAACATCAATGAATATAGATGCCCTTGAACATCTCCTATAGTTGACCAGAGGTCTCACTTAGCTTGTTCTATAAAGTTTTTATCTCTTAGTGCACTATACATACTGCAGCATAAACCCAAGTTCACCTTACATTCTGCTGGTAGGTCTTGATCTGGGACGTATCTAAATCCTGTTGTTTGTGAAAGTCAATGTTAGAAGTTTAGCTTCCAGGAAATAACTGGATCCTCCAAATTTTCTCATTGCAGTGTTAGTCCTTCCTTTAACACTATAATGAAATACTTGAGGTAACCAGGTTAAAACGTGCGAAAGATTGGTTCACAGGTTTGGTAGTTTCAGTCCATAGTTGCCTGGTCCTTTTTCTGTTTGTGCTTGTGGTAAGGTTGCAATGCTTATCATGGCAGAAAGAGTCTTCATGGCCATCAGGAAACAAATGAGGAAGGAGCTAATATTTCTTTATGCATCCAGTCTTAAGGACTTAACTTCCTTCCCCTAGACCTTACCTCTTAAGGGCGTGCCACAGTTTCCTGCCAGTACTGTGAATGGTGATAATGCCTCAAATACATGGGACTTTGTGGGACTTTAAGATTCAAACTGTAGTGCAAGGTCAAAGCCAGAAGGACAAGCCTGCTATTTTTGCTGCAGTGGCAAATAATACTCAAATTGAAGTGGCTCAGTGGTTCACAACTACAGCAGTGAATTTTTTTTTGCTCACTCTCTATAGGTACAAATAGATCAGTCATAGCTACATGCCTGTTGTCTGTATATACGAACCCAGATAGGTGATGAGATCTAATCAGGAAAGATCCCCTAGGGAGAAGGAAAATTGCCATGAAGTTATAGGTTAATTCCAAGATTTTTGCCTGCAAGTAGCAGGTCCTATTGTTCACTTTTCTTTGAGCACAGCAAGAATATGGGCTATACCTTGTGTCATCAGAAGTGAGGATTACATTTTCCCTTAGTTAGGGGCAATGAATAATGTCAAAGCAAAAATAGCTTCAGAGCTATATAGGCAAGAAGACTGTATTCAAGGTCACTGTAGAGAGAAAAGCCATCACATGTTCTGAACTCTGCTGACAGAAGGGTACTGGAATCCTTAAAAGCTGGAGTGGAGATCCTGACCATCTGTGTTTGCTAATTGTCACCAAAAATCTACTAAACTTTATCACATCTTTATGACAAGAGATTGAAGTTTATATGTAGATGCTCACCAGTGTTAGGCTCCAGCCTGTCTGGAGAGTCTGAAAGACTGACATCTTGTCTGTCTTGATTTTACATTTCAAAAACATGTCCCCTATTTCCTTGAGAAAGAAAACTTCAGGTTGTAAAAGTAGCATGAGGCTGACTGAGATGTAAAACTCGAACAGACACAGTGTGGACAATGCCATATTCTCAAACAGGTACTTGTAAAACGCCCAGCAAATGGAGAAGTCTGCCTTTAGTTAGTCAAACATAGAGCATAGTGTTATCTTGATCAGTATCTGAACAGTGGTGTGGTCCATCACAGGGGAGCTTTGTGTGTGTGCATGTATGGTAATGTCATCCATTTGCTTGATTGCTTGCAAAGGAAATGGATGTTGGCTGCCTTCAGCAGAGAAATACTGCTTTGGAGACCCTCTGGGCCTCATAGAATTGGTGAGAGGTTAAAAAACTTGGCTGGAAAAACTTATAGAAAGGAAGATTCTAAAAGACACTTTTCTATTGTTGGTAGAAACAATGAGGCTAGGATTTTGCCATTGCTAGACAAAGATGCAGCTATAGGCACTCCTCCTACATCTTTTGGGAAAAATGCTGGCCACCTGTTTTTGGTTTGCTCCTGAGTTCAAGTTGGAGTTAGGATAATTGATAGGCAGTTTACTGATCCCTTGATCACAAGGATAGGACAGACTTTCTCAAATGTTTTTTCTCATCCTTTGGTACTGTAGAGGTATAGCTCTAATGGAGGCTTCTGCAATGGGAGGTGACAAAGTGAGTTCCACTAAGACTGAACATAACTAAGGGTAATCCCTACTTACTCAACCAAAGGACAAACAAAACAGAGAAGAATGTAAACTCTCTCATGTTCACTGTGTGATGTCAGTCACTGTGTGTAAGGCGGTTATAAAGAAGATTCCAGGTCTTGTGTAGCCCTTTCCTCACCATCTCTTCTTTGGTACCCCTTAATGTCTGACAAACAACTAGACCTTTATGACTTCTGTTTCTGGCTGGGGCTTCTTGGTTTACTGGTACAGTGTGACAGATGTTTTAAGTTTTAGCCATATTTGGCCAGTTTCTCATTAACTCCTTATACAAATTTAGAGAGAATTGATGGATGGGCATTTGGCAATCTCTTGGGTTTATCAGTTGGAAACATAAAAACTGCTCAGGATGTTACAGATTTCATCTCTCATCTCCTTAAAAGGAACAATGGTGCTCAGTCTTTGAAGCTACAAGCATGGGGCCCAGACCCCTGCTACTCACATCCCTGAGTTCCAGTCTTCCCATCAGGAATTTCTTTTGCATGTCTTACATGTGTTTTTGGAGAAGGAATTAGTCAGTATCTGCAGACTACACTTCCCTGGCACATGACGAACCTCTAGCAGTTATTAAAAAGGCCATGTCTTTCATTCTGCTTTTATTCCTTCTCTCCAGTTGTTTCTGCAGATCAGTTGCAACCCCAGCGCTTGTTCAGGAGGATGGAAGGACACACACAGTCTGTTTTTGAATTTGCTTTTGGTGACTGCAAAGTGCCACATGCTCTGGCTACAGCTTTCCTTATAGCCTGAGGATCTCCCATGTGACTCATCTGGCCTAAATCAAACAGGGCCAGAAGAGGCTGAGTCTTGTGCAGAACAGATTGGAGCATTCTCTGCCAGGCTGCTGGGTCATTGACTGAGCTATGGTGCTCTGCAAATATGTAGCATCTTGAAGAGAAGTTTATGAGACAATCTTAACTGTGTCCTTACACTAATGCTGCATTAATCATGTTGAAGTGTGCAAGTACCCAAGTGTTTTGTGAATAGGTAATTAATTAAAATGTTATATGCAAGTGTCACACAATATGTGAGGATTCTTTTATGGCAATCGTTAACATTTCCATAAAAATTTCTTTGGGTCTATTTATAAATATGTGCCCAAAGATGTGATATCTCTAGTTTATAAATAAACTGTGTGTGTGTGTGTGCATAAAGTTTTTGATGGTTATTTTACTGGTGTGGGCTTAGATTATAAAGCTAAAAGTTAATACTAAACATTTTTCCAAGTGTCATTAAAACTTAACACCATTTATTTTCAGTTTTAAAGAATAACTGTCTTACAAATTGAACAAATCAAAAAGTTTTATTGACGGTAATACTGTGTTTATTAAACTCTTGTTGCCTTGGTTACTCTTGGAATATTAAAATAATTTGGGCTGTTAGATTGAAGGCTAGCTTTTATTTATTTTGAGTCTGTGATGGCGCTAATGAAGACTTTGTAGGGCAGGCAGAGAGGAAATGTATGTGCTGTCTAGAAGAAAAAAGAGCTGTAGCAGGCAGCATTTTGGGTAATTACTGTGCCCTGTGCCTCCAACAAAAACAGCATCATTGATACAGAGAATCATTAACATTAGGACATGGATGTTCTTCCCTGAGTGTTTCTGGCATGCAAAGTCCACTCTTCAACAGTTTTATCTCTCATATGTATGAATATATCTGCCTGCCTGCCTGCCTGTCTGTCCTCTTTCTCATCTATCTGTCTATCATCAATCTGTCTGTATATTTATCTGTCTAATCAATCTGTCATCTATCTGTCATCTATTTGTCAGCTATTTATCTGTCATCTATTTATTTATCTGACCATATTTATCATATCTATCTGTCTGTCTATCATCTATCTGTCTGTCCATCTGTTTATCTATCTATCTAATCAATCTATCATCTATCTGTCATTTATTTATCTGTCTATATTTATCATATCTATAATCTATCTATCTATCATCTATCTATTACCTATCATCTCCCTATATATCTATCTATCCATTTATCTATCTATCATCTATCTATTACCTATATCATATCCCTATCTATCTATCATCTATCTATCAT